>ML805407.1:353493-366218 GCA_009831015.1 Picea engelmannii | reverse complement strand
GGGGAAGTCACTTTGCTTTCCCATTGAGTTTCAGTATTGGGGAGAGCATGTCACTGGCTGGTGATTCGTTGAGGTCTTGTAGTACCTCACTATGGCAGCAACATGTTCAGTCGGTGGGGGTTGTGTTGAGTTTGGTATGGTCTAATAGGATAGACCCATTTCGGGTTGAGGCCATGGGTTATTTGCAGGAGACTCATGGTTTTGATATGTTACAGAACTATACTCCACAAGGCATTGCAGTTCACATTTTGATATGGGACCTAGGGATTGGAGTGCTTGGTAGTTCAACGTTTGATGGAGTTGATTTTCGAGTAGAGTGGTTGCTTGGGGAGTTGACTGAGATTCTTTGGCCATTGATCATTCTACTCATCGGGAGCATGTGGGTGTCATGCGTGGTGAGCACTTGGAGAGGCCACATCTTGAGGGGAGTCTACCTTGAATCACACAGGTGGATATGGGACCCCAGTATCATATGTAGTTGAATTCAGCTATTGCTTGAGGACAAGCAATATTCCGGTAGGGAGGACTGTAATGCCCCCATTTTGGGACATTATAACATTACAACATTTCAGTGTGTTATTCCTACCCGAGTATCCAGAAGCAATTTATTTGGGCCTGGCTTGTATCGTTCATCATCAGGATCTATTCCGCACAACTGGGCTTTGGTTCCGTTGCATTCCGACGATTTCCGTAATTTTGAGTTATTATGGGTCATATCTTAATTAAATTCACTAAGAAGGTCATAATGGGCATATTACTTGGTGAAAACTCTTAGTGTAATAGCTCATCAGAATCGGGAGGAAGAGCATTACAGGATAAGATGATGAGACGTGACTTTTAGTGGCCGAAGAAGCCATCAGGATGGATAAATCACTTTTTAGAGGCAAAATGGTTAATTAATTAATTAATTAAGTGATTTAATCAAGCAATAATAAAATAAAGTAAAATTCACTTGGAGGGAAAAGGTCAACAATGAATTAGGGTTTCGGGAAGCTATAAAGGAAGGGTAAAGAAACCTAATTCATTATGCATTGTTATGATTTGATGTTGAGACTTCCGGGAGGAGTTGGAGAGATGACCTTACTGTTTTGTAGATTTCTGGAGGAAACCACCACCATTGATCAGTTTTAGTGTTGAGAGACACACCCTAGCCCATCAGAGATACCATCCAGGTATTTCATTGTTCTTTTCAGGAGAGATTATTGTGGAGGGCGCAACTCAACCAAGGAGGGCGCAAATCATTTTGGAGATTCAGAGATCTGCAGTAGACCGTGGTCCCGATTGCAGAGTCACTCCAACCCAGTAGAGATCCAGCCAGGGCACTTCCATTGAGCCATTCATCATCAGATTCCGATGGTGGAATCTTGCATATCGACCCATACATCCATTTTGGGTGCAGTCATCTCAGACAGATGTTTGGCATTGCATGCAGGGGTTTCTTATAAGATCCGGAAAAACCCTTCCGACCCATTTCATCCTTGGACAAGATGATCATTTTGAGCCATATAGCAGTAGATTCCGATGGTGGAATCCTTTGGGGTGCATTCAGTTCCCAAGGAGGGGCGCAAACCCCCCAGGGGTCCAGATCTAGTGTCGTAGAGGTCCGATCCGAGTTCCGTCAGACATTATTTCCAGTGTAGAGGCTAGGGCGCATTGATTGGAGTAGTTTCGAGTTCATTTTGACAGTGGATTCTTTAGATCGAGTTTTCCAGTTGGTAGCGGTTACCGTACTTCTCCGGGATCGCTCATTTTTGCCTATCTATCTGTGCATGCAGCAGATCTGCTGTCTTCTCATGGTCACGAGTATTTATTTGTTATTTGATTGTATTCCAGTATAGATCCATGAGATCTGACTGATGTCTAGACTCTATATTTTAGTAGGCGATTTGTATTCCCATGCATGCACTATTATTATTCATGATATTGAGAAGTTGACATTCTATACTATTGCATGCGTCTTTTTATGATTGTTAAACCTTCATTATGCAATATGCACTTGTAATAAATGACATGCAACCATAATAACCAACATGCAAACACTATAACCAAAGAACATCTCAATCACCCAGCTAAAACGCATCCAGAAACCCCCAGTGTATCAGATCTGCATGCCAGAGCAGTAGAACAATAGAAAATATCTTGATCAACCGGATCAAGGATATTTCAAAGTGATATACCTTCGGAGTTAGGCTGCGGTCACGAAGGAAGCGGTCACATGGACAAGATGTGGGCTAGGTCTAATTGTCGTTAAATCCTATTTCGACCTTCAACATTTTGGCATATCGAGTTTCGGAGGATCGAGGGGGCAAAGACTCTCGACAACAGGACTCGCGGAGTCCCAAAATATGAAATCCCTTTTTTCGGGAAAAGGTCACGGTCGTGTTGAAGGCCGTGGGGAAGTTGAAGGACCTGTGGATCAAATGTTGAGGTTCTGATAGGGATTCGAAAGAGCCGCTTTGGCTTAGGGAATATTTGAAACGATCCTGTGAGTGGATCTCGACCCGAGGGCTACTGGTTTGCACCAAGTGGTATCAGAGCTTGACTTTGTTTGTATATTGCAGGCAGAGGAAGTGAGAGGGGAAATAGTACTCTGATACACATCAGTTTGGTATAAGAGGAAGGCAGAGTATTGATACTCTGTGGTGATTGCTCGTAGGTACGCAGTAGTCAAGAAGACAGTCAGGAGGACTGTAGGGGATGCTAGAAGCACTCAGGGTTGCAGAGTGACAGCAACAAATTTTCCAGGAGGGAAAATTGAAGGCATGAATATGGATACTGAAGGCCATGCATGCGATGGAAAGAAGATCCATCAGCATCAGAGCAAGGCTGAGATGGATAAAGAACTCACTGAGGTCAGAGCGAGGATGGAGGAACTTGCACTGCGGATGCAGTAGGATGCAAAGCCGCATTGGGTATATGAATGGCCCATGAAAGAAAAGGTGAGATGGCTGATTCAGAAATTGTTGGCTAGAAGACAACGGAGGCTGATAATAGGATGGCTGAGGCATGGTGAAAGCCTTAGGAATGATGAGGAGGAGATGGTTCAGGTATGTGAACCAGAGGCTAGGAGAAATATCAGTGATGAGGATGAACTGACATCACTGGAATATCTTAGAGACTGCCAAGATGGCAGAACAAAAATTTCCAATTGCCAGGTGGGCAATGAGATGAGATTGTTGTGGGATCTCATAGACTGTCAGGAGGATAGCAAGGAAATTTCATGTTGCCAGGAGGGTAGTGAGATAGGATCCGAGGATCTCAGAGACTGCCAAGAGGGAAGCATAAAGTTTCCATATTGCCAGGTGGGTAGGGGAACAGAGTTGAGGCTATGTAAAAGTCTCATGAACTTGGAGTTGAGTTTGGATCAACTAAATGAGCTGATAGAGGAAAAAGATCAGAAGGACATTCTGATCATTGGAGGAATTAAGATATTCCTGCCATTGATCCTAGTCGAGTTAAGAGTCTGTGTTGCAGATGAAACAATAGGGGAAAGACAACCAACTTTGATTGTCAGAGAAATGGAGTAGACATCAAAGGCTGCCTAAGCAGAGGAAGATGAGTATTCTGAGGAATGGCTCAACATTTTCAGCTAGGAAGCTGAGAAGACTGCAGCATTAGAGCTTGCAGCAGAAAAAAAAGAAGAGGAAGACAACATGAGCTTTGCTGATCTGTGTGAGAAGATTGAAACCCTGGAGAGAAGGGTGATAGTGAAAATCTTGCACATCCAACAGATTAAGTTGGAGACAGATGGAGGAGCATACCAATTTGAGGAGCAGCTGGAAAAAGTTGGACTTGAGCCAACACAAGGAGAAATGGCAGCAACAAAACTGCCACAAGAAGAAGCTGAGCAGCAGTTCAGTGAGAGGATTGCAGAATTGGAGTATGTAGCAGAGTGGCCAGGTAGTGCCAAAGAAGAAGAAAAAAATGGCATGGGGGATTTGGTAGATCTACCCACTAATGGGGAAGAAGAGAAGCTGAGGAGATTGCATAAAGAGAGATAACCATTGGAGCAGCTGGATGAGGAGATCGAGGAGATCATAAGGTTGATGATCCAATCAACAAAAGCGGTCAACAAAGGGAAGCTGAAAAACAAGGGACCTGCCATAGCAACAGGACAATAGCAGCAACAACAACAAAGCATAAGAGTAGATGGACATCTCCAAAGAACTGTTTGGGATCCAAAAGGATTTCGACAGCCATGCTGGGAAGCTCATGAGCATGAGCTCATGATTTTTTCATAGCAGAGGAGTATGATGCAGGAGCATCGCTCCAAGCCAACAACACACCAACCAACCAACTCATCAAGCGTGGATTCAATGGAAGGGGTGAGGCGCAACCCTCTCAATTTTGAAATTTGAATTCATATTAAATGTTGTAAGGTTCGAAAATCCAAAAAGCCATGCATATGCACAGGCTTTAGATGTAGGTTTCCTTAAATAGGTTGTAAGGTTGGGATCTAGATCCGATCCAGACTAGACAACCATTCATTGTAAATTCAATGTAATTGAATAAGGTAGGTAGCTTGGAGGGAAGAGCTCAAAGAGCCCCCTCATGTAAAATATCTTGGATCTTATGTTGGTAGTAGAATTGAGAGGAGAGGAGAGGAGATATGAGATTCTGTTGGAGTCCGAGCTCACATTGTAAACATGCATTCATATTAATACAAAGAGTAGTTTTTCCTGCATTTGAGTCTTTGTGTGTTTATGCATTTCATGAATATTATGTGTGTGTACTCATATATGCTGTAGATGTATGTTAAGTTCCATCTACAGGAGATAGATATATTTCCCTATATGTTCGGAGTTCTTTGATTCTAGGTCTAGGTTATTTGTGGCTTCATGCAAGGAGTGCATGACATAACACTATGGGTTCTGCAAGCCAGTGCAATGAGTGCACTTCTGAATTCTTTAGATTCAGGCAAGGACGTGCTAGGAAGGCGCACCAGAGGAAGTCACTGACTCAGGGAGAATCCTCAAGGTTGTTGAATACCTTGGAGGTGAGACTATGCAGAGGAGGACACAACAGAAGGTAGAATATTTGAGGAGTTCTGTAGAGCTCTACTAGGAGGGAATCGAGCAAGAGCACTGAGTGCATAAGAGAACTCTTGTTGAGTTCAATAGGGGAAACAAAGTCACTGAGAGAACTCTGGAGAAACTCTTCCAGGTGGGCATTGAGCAGATGCACATGATACATTAGGAGAAGAACTCTATTTCAAGTTTGTTGAGAAGACATAATCACTGAGGATTTTGGAAACTCTGCGAGGTGGGCATTGAGTTGGTGCAGAAGGGAACAGGACTAACATAATTACCGAGAATTCTGTAGAAGCTCTACCAGGAGGGCATTGAGCAAGTGCAAGAGTGCACAGAGGGAAAGGATAAAGACCTACGCAAGGAATGCACCAGACCAACACCTGAGTAAAGTGTTGACAGAAAGACAACCGTCTGAAGGCTCGTCAGGTAGCAGGAGTGGGAGTGAGAGAGGACTTATTCTAAAGTCTCAAAGCTCAGGACAGATAGCACCTTTGTGTGCAGAGACTCTGCAAAGAGTGCAGAAGTCTAGAAACCTTTCAAGGTTTCAGAGAGGACTAAGTTCAGGAGGAAAAGTGCCGTTTCACATAGAGCCATAGCTACAAGGAGTGCAGAGGTCAAGAAACCTTTGAGGTTTCAGAGTCAAAAAATCTCAGGAGGGACAACGTATTTAGAATGCAGGCAAAAGCCGAGGATACAGGCTTCACAGCAGGAGAAAAGGCTGAGACCTTTGAAGCGTTTGAAGTCTTCCAAGTTCGAGAAAAAGTGCAAGCTTAGGAGGGAGCACAACTGTGTTAGATCAGCTGGAGAGAACGAGATCTGGACCATTGAATCTATGTCGAGGTAAGCAGGAGGAGAGTGTGCATGAGAAAGAGATCTAGGTCGTCAGATCCGGGCGCATGGACCGATAGCCATTGGATCCAGGAGAAGGTGCAAGAGGTTTAACCCTCATATATGCAAGGGTGAGGACTCGTCAAAGTCCTGAAAAGATCAGGATCGTCCATCATTGGGAAGACACATGGCAAGCGGTCAAGGTTTTGGGAAAGTTCTCAAAAGGATGTGGGTTGTTGATCCATTTGGATCATAGCCGTTAGTTCAAGAGGGACATAGACCGAAAATTTAGTATTTCGGCATTTCGGCTACCGGGAGATACAAAGGGAAAGAATCAGAACTCTTGACCCACAAAATTCTGAAAAGATCATGACCGTCCAACAGGAGGACACGTAGTGATAGGTCGAGGTTTCGGGGAAATTCCCAGAGGGAGAATTTCAACATTTTGGCTACTAGGAATGCAAAGGGTAAGAGTTTGAAACTCTTGACCTGTGAAATCCTGAAAAGACACAAGGCGTCATATCAGGAGAGGCTATGAGCCGTTGATCCCAGTTTGGAGCGGAAGACCGATATTTCAGACTTCGGTATTTCAACATTTTGGATACCGGGAGATCAAAGGGGCAATGAGTTGTTGTAGCTGGGATCACGAAGTCCCGAAGTGTGAAACCCCAAAGCGTTGAAGGGACGCGATAGGAAGCCAACATTTCAGCATATCGGTATTCAGGATTTCGGAAGTCCTAAAGACAAGAAGTCCGGGCTCTTGGGGATGAAAACCCCGAAGTCGCAAAACACGACGTAGCAAGGAGTGGGGATGCGATCACACCTATTATCGAGATTTCGGGAATCGACATTTCGGCCATCCCGGGAAGAAGGAGTTGTAACACTTTGCATCGGAAGTCTTGAAGTCATGAAACATGACACATCCTTTGGAGGAGAAAGTAGCCAAGGATTTCAGCATTTCAGGGATTGGCTTTTCAGCTGTTCTGAGGAGCAAGAGCCGGGAACTTGACATCGAAAGTACCGAAGTCGTGAAACGTGACATACCTTCGGAGTTAGGCTGCGTTCATGAAGGAAGTGATCACATGGATGAGATGTGGGCCAGGGCTAATTTTCATTAAATCCTATTTCGGCCTTCGACATTTCGACATATCGGGTTTCGGAGGATCGAGGGGGAAAAGACTCTCGACAACAGGAATCACGGAGTCCCAAAATCCAAAATCCCTTTTTTTGGGAAAAGGTCGCGGTCATGTTGGAGGCTATGGGGAAGATGAAGGACCTGTGGATCGAATGTTGAGGTTCTGATAGGGATCCGAAAGAGCCGCTTCAGCTCAGGGAAGATTTGAAACGATCCTGTGAGCGGATATCGCCCCGAGGGTTGCTGGTCTGCACCAATCCGTGACATTAGGAACTCCAACGAACCTATAATTTGGTGGAATGTAAGGTATTGAAAGTGATGGGAAATATCTTGGGGACTTTTATAAACTTTGATGGAAGTTCTTTGTCAAACCAATTCAAGGTAGTAGCAAGGATTTTGGTGGAAATGGATTTGAGAGACGATTTACCAGACCTCATAGAGATAGTGATACTGGAATTTAACATGAAATTTAACATGGATTAAAACCTATGGAAATTTAACCCTCTATAATCCATGACACACTTCAAAATTAGAAATTTGAAAAGGATAGAGAGAAAAATTTACCGATCCGGAAGTCATTGTTGGTCTAGTTGGCTGCTCTATTTCCCTCTGTCTCTTTTTCTCCTTGGTGGGGTCACCGTGTCTCTTGTAATTCCTCTTTATCTCCATGGCAGGTCTTTGTTTCTTTTTCATTTGGAAGCTGGGTGGGGTCTTTGTCTGTCTATGTGGATCGTTTGGCAGGATCGAGGGTTTAGTTTGCAGTGCCGTGGGTTTTTTTTATAGTCGAATGGGGTTGAATATCGCACATGCGGGGTTTTAAATATGTTATATATGTAACATATATATAAAATATATATGTTATATATGTTTGAAATCGTATATTTTTGCGTTTTATATTATGTTATAATATATACATATTACATATTATAAAATATTTTTTATATTATATATTATATTATATGTTATATATTATACAATATATTATATGTTAGATGTATATATTATATAATATGTGTTAATGATATCGTAAAGTGCGTCCTAGTAGACATCAATCTACAGCTAGACACCTAGGGTAAAGACACCATCCCCAATCTCAAACAAGAGATTAAGGACACACACATTGGTGTGTAGCTTGAAACTAGTCCAAGAATTAGAAGAGGTCACATGTTCAAATCTGGAGGGGGGTAGGGTATGTATACACCTGTAGACTTTAGCAATCAAGTGGATGGGTGGAGGGGGTCCCTCGTCCCACAGAGAAGGGGGTCTCATACAATGATTTGGTGTCTGTCTTGGTCATGACCTTAAAAATAGATTATTATTATTGATGGTAGTCATGTGGTTTTGAAGTTGGTTCTTGGTTGCATCAATTGTATATGTGAGGGACTTGATAGCTAATTGTATGTCATTCATGCTATATTCCATGGATAACATGTTTCTAGTGTGAATCATGGTATCATCAGGACCACTTGAAGGGTTACTAGGGAAGTAGACAAACATGTCGATTGACATCGCAAGAGGATGTTGTTGAGATAGGTTGTCCATAAGGGTCGGTTTTGATATGGGTCCATAGGATCCACCTGAAGGGTTACCGATGAGCTATATTAACACAACCAACATTGTTAGAGGATTCTCTTGAGATAGGTCTCAAATAATGGTATGGTCCAACCGAGTACTCTTTTCTTTTATTTACTTATGCAAAGTATTTACTCCCACTTTAGTAATATTATATTGATGGAATTCTTAATTCTTGGTATTCCAAATTATGCAAGAGTGTCAATATTATGCTACATAGGTTACAATATTACATGGTCCTAAAATAAAAGGAGTGTTAGGAACTATAGTTATCTGATAGTACTTGATATATCAACCCTTCATCCTCATTAATCATATTAACCACTATTAACCATGGTTGACCACTAATGAACTTATTTAGCATAATTAACCATAGTTTATCATGGTTGATCAAACATATCATTGACAATCACTTATCTAGTAACCCACTCACCCATAAAATCCTAACCCATATTGGCCTATGTTTACAAATGTGGACTTCTAGCCAACATCAGTCCCTTCTCAAAAATAGGTCCACATATCCCTAACCCATTCACTGACCCATTAACCACCTGAGCCACTAACCTCACAACCCAATAATGTTAGTAAATCATTAATCCTTGAACATAATTAACCATATCCATTGTCATTGACCATTAATAACCATATTGACTATCATATCTAAGACCCTTATGACCTTTTTGACCCTATGTTGATCCCTAAGACACCATATTAACACTAATCCCTAAAACTCCTATGACCGAGTCTTTGACCCTAAGCATTTGAAAGTATAAAATATGGATCACTATAACCAACTTGGACATAGTATACCCTCCAATCTCCATGAACCTTGAATTAAATGGTCTCCCCTAACACAATCACTCCCTCACACATTATGACCCAAACAATGTTAAATCCTAAGGAACTATGGCCTTGAACACACTAACCCCTTGATACACCTTGACACTTAAGCCATATGAAACCTAATTCAATAACCCCTTAATAACTTATGACCAAAAACCCACTAAGCCATTGATATGATATGACCACTGATAATATGGTCCTGGATACTATGTACCCCCTAATCCCTATAAACCTTGACATGTATAACCCTTGAAACAATCACCCCCTTGAATATAGAAACCATGAAGACATGAACCCCATAAGAAAATATAATCCCAAACACACTAGCTCCCTATAAATGCATTAACCCCTTAAGACATTATGATCTAAAAGACACTAACCCTCTCATACACCAACCCCTTAATAAATTATTACTTTGAACACACTAACCCCCTAATAGAATTTGATCATTTATCCCTTTGATGCTTGATGCAATCATCCCCTAATAATTATGACTTTGAACACAACAAATCCCTATTATATGATAACCCCCGATCACTATCAACTTGAACATGATATACCCTCTAATCCCTATAACTCTTGAAACAATCACCCCTAGTGAACATAGTGTGACCTCAAGCACACTAAAAAATGAATACATTATGGTTATGAACATATTAACATCATAATAGATTGAACCTACTAACAAAATATGTCTCTTAACCCTTATAGCCCTTGATCTCTTAATTTATCCTTTTTATTTATTTCAATTTTATTACAATGCATTTAGAAAAGTACGAGGTTAATTAATATGTCATATATGGTCAACAATATATTTGACATTAAAGTATCATGTCATGGTATAAAATCTCGATAACTATAACCCCCCTTGGACATAGTATACCCCCCAATCTCCATGAACCTTGAATTAAATGGTCTCCCCTAACCGAATCACTCCCTCACACATTATTACTCAAACAATCATGTTAACCCCTAAGTCACTATGGCCACTAACCACTAAGCCACTAATATTTTATGACCACTAATTATTTTGGTCCTGGACATTGTGTACTCCCTAATCCCTATGAACCTTGACATGGATAACCATTGAAACAATCATCCCCTTGCATACATAAACCATGAATACATGAAATCCTCAAGTCTCAAAACCATCACATACCGTCAACACATGCATCTACTATAACCATGTCAAATTTCATTGCCTACAGGTGCAAATTGAAAAAATTTAAACGTTGTCCCCATTCACAAGTCACTTTGTGTGGGGCCAAATTAAAGAATAATTTCCACTAATTGGTAAATGGAAAACCAACTTGAAAATTGTTAGATGAACCAAATTTAAAATTGGAGATGAACATGGTATACATATGAATTATATTCTCTTGGTTTTAGACCTCGTGCACAATACATGAGCTCTTAAAGCATACCAAGTCCATGACTTGGAGAAGCATAGTTTGAAAAAATTCATTAAGATCGTTTGATTGTAGAATTATTCGTGTGAGTTGTATTTGATTCTCGAAACCCTCCCATACAGTCAAGGCATCATCTAGTATAACCATGTCAAAATTTAGTGCATACAATCACAAATTGAAAAAATTTCAATGTTGGCCCCATTCACAGGTCGCTCTGTGCGGGCTCAAATTAATTTCCACTAATTGGTAAATGGAAAACCAAATTGAAAATTGTTAGACAAACCAAAGTTAAAATTGGATATGAATATGGTATAAAAATGAATTATATTCTCTTGGTTTTATACCTCGTGCATGGTATATGAGCTCTTAAAGCATACCATGTCCATGACTTGGAGAAGCATAGTTTGAAAAAATTCATTAAAATCATTTGATTGTAGAATTATTTATGTGAGTCGTATTTGAGTCTCAAAACCCTCCCATATCGTCAAGGCATGCATCTACTATAACCATTTCAAATTTCAATGCATACAAACACAAACTGAAAAAATTTCAGCGTTGGCCCCATTCACAGGTCACTCTGTGCGGGCTCAAATTAAAGCATAATTTCCACTAATTGGTAAATGGAAAACCAAATTGAAAATTGTTAGATGAACCAAAGTTAAAATTTTATATGAATATGGTATAAACCTGAATGAGCTTCTCTTGGTTTTAGACCTTGTGCATGGTACATGAGCTCTTAAAGCATACCATGTCCATGACTTGGAGAAGCATAGTTTGAAAAAAATAATTAAGATCGTTTGATTGTAGAATTATTCATGTGAGCCGTATTTGAGTCTTGAAACCTCCCATACTGTCAACACATGCATCTACTATAACCATGCCAAATTTCAATGCATATAAGAAAAAATTGAAAAAATTCAACGTTGGCCCCATTCACAGGTCACTCTGTGCAGGGTCAAATTAAAGCATAATTTCCACTAATTGGTAAATGGACAACGAACTTGAAATTTTTTAGATGATTCAAAGTTAAAATGGGAGATGAATATGGTATAAAACTGAATGAGCTTCTCTTGGTTTTAGACCTCATGCACGATACATGAGCTCTTAAAGCATACCATGTCCATGACTTGGAGAAGCATAATTTGAAAATTCATTAAGATCGTTTGATTGTAGAATTATTCAGGAGAGTTGTATTTGAGTCTCAAAAACATCCCATATCATCAAGGCATGCATCTACTATAACCATGTCAAATTTCAATGCATACAAGTACAAACTGAAAAAATTTCAACGTTGGCCCCATTCACAGGTCACTCTGTGAGGGGTCAAATTAAAGCATAATTTCCACTAATTGGTAAATGTACAACCAACTTGAAAATTTTTATACAAACAAAATTTAAAATTGGAGATGAATATGGTGTAAAATTAAATGAGCTTCTCTTGGTTTTAGACCTCGTGGACGATACATGAGCTCATAAATCATACCATGTCCATGACTTGGAGAAACATAGTTTGAAAAAAATCATTTAGATCGTTTTATTGTATAATTATTCGTGTGAGTCATATTTGAGTCTAGGAACCATCCCATATGATCAAGGCATGCATATACTATAACCATGTTAAATTTCAGTGCATACAGGCACAAAATGAAAAATATTTCAACATTGGCCCCATTCAGAGGTCACTCTGTGCAGGGTCAAATTAAAGAATAATTTCCACTAATTGGTAAATGGAAAACCAACTTGAAAATGGTTAGATGAACCAAAGTTAAAATTGGAGATGAATATGGTATAAACCTGAATGAGCTTAGAAACTCTTGGTTTTAGACCTCGTGCATGGTACATGAGCTCTTAAAGCATACCATGTCCATGACTTGGAGAAGCATAGTTTGAAAAAATTCAATGTTGGCG
>ML805407.1:333818-349955 GCA_009831015.1 Picea engelmannii | reverse complement strand
TCTCGATATACATTCATATATTTGACTTGGTACTTACCTAATTGATTGAACATACAATAGATAATTACTGCATATATGAGTAAATAAAAAAATATCAAACATAACTATAAGACATAATTGAACATATATGAGTAAACAAAAAAGTATAAGACATAATTATGAAACAAACAAGATAAATGAGATGTTACCGTGTTAAAGGAAATTATTCTAAACAAATACCTGGAACAATCATTGCCAACATTATGTGCTCCCTCTTTATTGACATCCATGGATGAATGTTATTGTTATAACAAAAACATGCCACATCGAGTAAGTGGATCTGAGCTCTCCAAATGGATTGACACTGTCAGCTGCCACTGAAAGCCTAAGATTACATGGTTCGACTTTAAAATGTGGCCATATTTCCTCTATATTCTTAAATGAAGACCCATTTGCAAGAATTCGAAGAAAATGATCTTTACTTATATTCTTTGCATGGTGATCCATAAACTGTGCTATGCTTTTGCACCTGAACAATCACTGCAAACATGGAATTATGGGAATATAACGAAGAACCTTGGGAGGCACCTTTTTTGTTACTTCATCGGTTCGATATCTACTAATTTGATAGTTCATGCATTCTTCTTTCGATGCATGTTCTCCATAATACAAAATATGATCATTAGAACATGCATGAATAACTTGATAATCCATTCCAATATCTTTCATAATGGCATGTAAATTTTGGTATGTGTGACATAAAACATTTGACAGTGGTAACAAAAATTAACCTAAAAATATACAATATAAAAAATCAATATCGGTTAATGTAAATAATATTAATAGTACATATTGCATCCAAATTTTACAAGTGATCAAATAGCAATAAAAATAGAGGAAAAAAATAAAACATTTATCATCATGTACTAAATGTTACAAAATATATTACATACCTTAGGAGCTGTGTGACACAAGTGTTTGAAAAAGCATTCATAACCTTTAAGTTCACCAACAACAATATAGCAGAGAGAATACTTGTTTTGGAGCCTTCATAAAGAGGTTGTGTTGCCTTCTCAGGTACATGTATATAAAAAAAACCATCAAGATGATGATGATGATCATCATCCATTCCAACATTATTAAATGTCTCCTGGATCAATATATTTGTCCCATATTTTTCAACTGTTTTATTAGCATCATCATCTTCTTCCACATGGTCATTAACTTGATATTCAATATTCGTTCCATATTCCTGAGCATGAGCTTGTACAACCATATCTTCCTCCATGGTCAGTGCACTAGGGCGTCGTTCCTTTATAATTAAAATCAATCAAGTAATATTAGTGTATATAAAAAATATTAAAACGATACATAAACTGACAAATATAATATAGGAAAAAAAAGACAACAAAGAAAAAGATAGACACTTTTCTTGACATGTAGAAAGAGAGATACTTTGTGAGATATATAGTCACAACCAACAAAAACAACATATTATTATTTTTCCTTCATCATTATGTCAAATTCTTTCTTGATTTCACTTGGAGACCACAAGTGTTAAGTGGATGGAAACTTCCCTGGGCCCAACTTGGAGACCACAGTTTAATTTATAAGGGGTTGAGAGCTGAGGGAGTATGGGTTAACACATTAGTGATGCAAGGGTTAGGGGTTAAGGGGTTAGGGTTTAAGGGGTAATTAGGGGTCAAGGATCGAGGTACTTAATGATTTAGGGTTTTATAAGGGGTCAAGGGATAAGTGATTAGGGGTTAACAGGTTATTGGCCATCCAACGGTTAGGGATACTTAGAAGTTGGTATTCTATATGGAACAATCAACTTAGGTGAGAGCGAGAGACAAAGACAACAAATTAGTGATGAAACTTGTGAAATTTATCAAGATGTTTATGAATATGTTGAACAAATATAGGAAAAATGTTATTTTTCTTGACATGTAGAAAGAGAGACACTTTGTGAGATATATAGTCACAACCAACAAAAACAACTTATTCTTATTTCACTTTTATCATTATGTCACATTCTTCCTTGATTTCACTTGCTGACCATAGATTTTAATTCGATGGAATATTTCCCACAACTTGGATACCATGATTTATAAGGGGTTGAGATCAACTTATATAACCCTTTGATCCCTAACCCTTAATCCAACCCTGAACTCTAAACCATTAACCCCTAACCCTTTAATCACTAGCCCCTAACTCCTCAGACCCTATCCCCTTAATCCTTAACAACTTAACCCCATTCCACCTAACCCCTAATCCCTTAATGCCTAACCCCTAAACCCTTAACCAATAAACCTTATCCCCCTAATCCCCTAAACTATTAACCCCTAAACTGGCCTAAACCATTAATCCCTAACCCTTACTCCCTAAAACACCATTAACCTCTAAATCCCATAGGACCTAAACACCCTAAACCTACTTTAAACCCTAACCCCTTAACCATTGAGACTTAATGGCCTTCTTAAACATTAAACCACTAAAATATTAACCACTAACCCCTTACACCTTGTACCCCTAAACCTTAAACCCCTTAACCACTAAACCCTAATTAAAATATAAATCTTATGTCTACTTCTCCTATTCTTAAATTACTCTCAATTTGTTGTGTACATAGATTATATCCATAAAGAAAAATAATTCATTATTTTTCTTCTACATTTAACATATAAACGTTTACAAAAAAAATATGCAATATAAAGATATATAATGAATAACTTACCAAGGGACGATACTCATGCTCGCCTTCAAGGTGTCCATACTCTATACAATGTTTTTTAGTTGTTTTTATTAAAAGTCTCCTATTATAGCCCCTGCACTTTTTACAAGGGAAACAACATTTTCGATCACTCAAATCCTCCAATGCAGATCTCACATCTCCTTGTCCTCCTGGAGGAATGCCATGCAAAATTTTTCCTTACCAAACGTTCAATGATGGTTATCTTCAAAAATAAACCTAAGTAGTTTAACTATTTGTAATGCAATTAACAATTTTTTTTTTCTATTATGACAAAAAAATATCCCCTATATATAACCTAATTTGCAAACCGTCGCTAGTATAGAAATAACGCCAAACATCTCTAATATTTCATTTTTTTTTAAATTGTATATCCATTTTTCATTGAATTTCTGATGACTAATGACCAGAGAGACGTTGCTTAACGATAAAAAAATATTGACTTCATCAAAGTTAACAAATGGGGACATTTGACCTAGTCAGTTGTCGGATATTCGACGATGTCTTAGGGCATCAGATACCTGAATAAATGTAATTATGCATTGAATATCTGACAGTTAAGTCACGTTCATCAACTATCTGACAAACATCGAGGACCTTCTAAACAAATACAAAAATTGCAAATAAAATCTGACAGTATGATCGATTTTATCCATACTGTCAGAGTACAACGTCAATTTTTCCGTACATATGTAGTAGTGAGCGAGACAAGTTAATGAGACAACCATCTAGATGCAGATCCATGAACTGCATAGATAATTATTGTGCTGATTTGTGAATATTTCCACTTGATTTTGAGCAACAATAAATGTTTTGCATGAAATGGTAATTGATATGCTTTTTGTTGCAAATTGTTGTAGGAATGTTATGAAATGCCAAAGTCCGAGTAAGGACCATATAGAGAAGAGGGCATTGCAGGTGTTGCTAAGAAATAAAACCAAGGACTATGTTGCTTTGAAGGGGGAGGGGATTGTAACACCCCTCTTTCTAAACCTATGATTATGTGTAACTAATCATGAATTATGGTTTCCATGTAATGGCATAAGAACATTGTAAATGTATTATTGTTTGATTTAAAATGACAACCAACTAAGTGTGGGGTGAAGCCTTGAAGTACTGGCCATGATGCCACTAGAGAAAAAAAGTCAGGAAACTTAGAGAGGGGTTCATCATGCTAAATATGAACCAAACCTCTTTGCCTATAATATTTGATATTCATATTATTTTCTTCAACCTTGATTTCAAGGAAAATTAGTAAATGAGAAAGGATGGTAGTTGAACAACTAACTACCCCCAAAAAATACATGTATGGGAGATCATGCTAGGACAATTGAAACTGTCAACCCTAGGTACAATAGGGTACCATTTTCCACATCCCTATATTGAAACCATGAGTTCCTTTTGACAGAGCAAGGGGCCAAGTCGAGAACATTCACGGGGGAGAGAAACACAGAAGATAAGGCAAGAAAAAAAGAAAAAGATGAAGGCCATGAGAGAACTCCGAGGGGATTTTGGATCCCAGAGGTAGGGGGAGGATTGTGTAAAAAAACATAGTAAAGGAAAAAGAGCTTGAGATTTGAAATTTGGGTGGAGAGTCCAGAGTACCCGACCTGTGTTGTGAAGGATACGAGATTGATACTGAGAAGGTATCTAACAAACCTCATTGAGGCATGAGCCAGGTGGGTGTGAGGAAATCCTTACCCAGAGTGGTGTGAAGGAGGGTAACCTTCACATCCCAAACTCCCATAGAACATGAGAGAGATTTTCCTTAGTCCTATCATGGCTTGGAATGGGGGTGGCCTACTACCGAAGTTACAGAGAATGATGTTGACGCTTGAAAGCACAATGATGAATACTATGCTCGCAAATGATTGCCAAGATTTATTATTTAACTATATTAATAATATACTATTAGGTGGGACCCCCTTGTTTAACTTATGACACTATGATGGATAAGCAACGCTTATATTTGTTTTTCCTATGTGTTGGTAGAAACACAATTTTCTATAGCTCATTTAATTCAAATCGTGGTTAAAATGTTTATGCTAATATGTGGTGGTTGGGGGATTAAAACATGGAGCTAAATGGTTTTGATGATCTTTCATGAAATATGATTATGCTGCCTTTTGGATGAAAGAATTATAGTCCATTTTTAATTTTGATATTGTTTATTGTTCATGGAAAAAGTTTGGGTGATCTCGAACCTTGCTACTATTGTTATGCACATTGGTTGAGTTGCAATTAGGTTGTGATCCTAGAAAGTTTTCATTTGAGAAAATTTGATAGTGGCAAGGGGTGGTGCACTTTGGACTATCACGCACTTTGAAAAGTGTAAAATGGCAAGTTTGGATATTTGGTTGTATTAATGGTTTTGAATGTAGTGCTATGGTGATTTGGCTAGTGGGATTGGCTCATACTAAGAATTGAATGAGGATATGAAGGAAGAAGTGATGTGTAGTAAATGCACATCAGTCAAACTCCCCTCGAGCTTGCCACCCTAGTAATTCTTGCATTTTTCTCTCTTAGTTGTTGCTGCTCCGCCTTGCCCGATCATGGAGGAAGTATACAACCTTGGTTTTTCTCCTAGTGCAATCTTTTACAAGTATGGGGTTTTCTTACTTTTCCATCCATCAAAATTTCTCTGCCCTTAAATCAAATGTTGGCTCTGGTTGCTCGTGGTCTGTGTGATTATCAAGCTGTTATGATTTTTTTGGAACTGTGTATTTATGGTTGCATCCATGGTTTCCTATGGTGGTTTCTCTGAGACTATTGGCACTAAAAGGTTGGTCGCAGTGTCCTTGTTGTGTGTAATTGTTCAGAGGGAACTGCTGAGTAAAATTTTTGGTTTAGATTGCATTTCCATGGTTTCGTATTTGATTTTGGCCTCTCTGTTGAAATGGGTTATCCCAGTCTGCCTAACCTATGGGATTTGCAAATACCCCACCTATATCTTGATATTACTGGTCCCTATGGCTAGTATACTCGTGCTATATTTCGACCCCGTGCATGTTTATGTGAACTATGATGAATGATTAAAACATTTTGTTCCTTGTCCTAGAAAAACCCTTAGTTGTTAGCTTGCCTTCTTATGACCTCACACTCACTGTTGTGTGGTGAACATTATAAAAATGTCTTGACATTGCTTACCCAAATTTTGATGGGAACACTATTCGTATAATTTTGGCTCGGTACATGTTTTTATTTGATCGCTCATTATGTTATGTTGAAGGAAGTGTTGAGTTCACTTGTTTTTTGGAAGTTACATCCTGTTATACAAAGCTCATGAAGTCAATAACAACATTGTGAATTATTGTTATACAGTGAAAATCACTCTGTAGAGTAAGCTTTCTGTGCTATGCAACTGCCAAACCCTCTGGTTGGACTACCCCACTGTCTCTACCCTTATTGTCATGGATATTTTTTGAACCCTACACATTACAATGGAAGCATTGTTTACTCCAGTTTGAGTTGATGAGAGCACTGTTCTTGATTGGTTACTTGGGTACAATTTTAGTTGGTCCCTTGCTTGGAAATTGTGGAAAGAAGTCTGTGCTCACCTGTTCATTCGAAGTTACAGTCTATTGAAGCTTATGTTCCAAATAATGAATGATTATTTTTCTTGGTTCAATCATTATGTTGATTGTTTAAAAAAAAAGGGGCACTTGTGTTTGAAATGTCTGAGGCTCGAATAGAGTAATAATTCCTAGAATAAATTTAGAAGAAGTTGCATTAACCAATGGTTAGATTAATGATGGATATGAGTTTGTTTGGAACAATGTGTGACCCTGTTGGATTTAAAGGATTATTACTGGGGTTGATGTTATGAATCATGGCTCAAAGACTATTGTTGCATTCTTGTAGCGATTATGATGTTGTTCATCATTTATGTCATATAATGATTATATGGTTACAATGGTTACTGTGATTAAATAATTCTGGGCATATCAAATAGTTTATTATGTAAAATAATTTAGAGGCCAACAAACAAATTTTTCAAAGAAGGCATCAATTTGGATTATTGTTTTGGAAATAGAACAATGCTTAAACTTCGAAATTCTGGACATAGATAAGTTTTGATTGCCTCTAAGGTAGCATATCGAATAGTTTAGTGTGTAAAATAATTTAGAGACCAACAATTTTTTTTTTCAAAGAAGGCATCAATTTAGATTATTGTTTTGGAAACAAAACAATGCTTAAACTTCGAAATTCTGGACATAGATAAATTTTGATTGCATCTAAGGTAGCATGTTTTGATTTGTTTCACTTGAAAAATATCCATATTGATTCCCTATCATTCTACCATTATTTTCGCTAAATACATTCCCTTCATGATCCCAATTTCACTTATTGCATCCCTATTCTGTGATATAAATTTAAAAAGAAAAGTCTATGTGGAAGTGAAAGAAAGATAACATAGCAAGGGTTGGTGATTGGTATTCTTGATATTTTTATACACAGTTAAATTGTTTGGTTAATTGTTGAACAATATTCATATATTTATTCCCTATCATTCTACCATTTTTCACTAATTACACTCCGTCCATATTTCCCGTGAATCCTATCATTCCCTGTTCACATGGAAATTAATGAATGGTGTGTTATGGATGGATTTGCATGTATCTCGTGTCAATTTTTGAGCCAAATTTTGATTCATGTAAGAAGAGTGTCATGTATGGTTTATTAAGAGCTTCATTACTGACAAACTATTGCTACAAGATGATATTTTCCAGTAGAGGCAACAATGGTCGAAATAACAAAGACAGGAGAAATTGGAATCGAGGCGATAGGAGGCCTAGATTTTCTGCCCATTTTGACGCTGACCTAAAAGAATTAAAACAAATATTCCAAGCTAGGTTCTTTAATTGGGTTGGCCATGGGATAATGCACCATCGACCAGAAATACCCCCTTTACAACCTCCTCAGAATATCCCCAACATTCTCGTTCCTCCACATGTGTATTTGCAGCCCAAAGTCCCTGCAAATGACGGTTGGAAAGAGATCGTCAACCATCCTGTCTCTCACCATCGTGGTTGGACCACTATGTCATTTCCTTTACCACCACCCGTTAATCCCAATGTCCAAATTTCCTGTGTTGTTTCTCCAGTTCAGTCTTCACATGCTAGTAAGAGATTGAAAACTGATATTCCCCAACCTGTTAAAGACAAGGGAAAAGTAGTTGCCTCCTCTTCTTCTCCCTCCACTGATTCCTTGAAATATGTGTCTTCCCACCTTCATTTAAAGGATGATGGCTCTGATGTGATCAACGAGATACAGTCCCAAGGGTCCAATCAACCATGAGCTACTTCAGAAAAGTCTAAGGGAAACAACAATGAAAAGAGGAAAATTGCCTCACAAAGTGGAAAATATGGTTTTTAAATTATGTTTTATATGATTTTAGTTGATGAGGACAATGCTTAATGGTTTTCAACATTTTTGGACAACAAGCCTTGTTTTTGATATTTTGTGGATAATGTGGATACATATATTCTTTTTGGATATGATATAAATTATTTCTGATATTTAAATATCTAGTTTAAAAGATATTCAAGGTAGTTACAAGGGTGACATATGGTCAAAATTATTATCTTATGTGTGTTATATTTCATTGTTTAAAAGGAAGAAATGACGAGAGTCACAAGGGGTCCCACCTACCTAGTTATTATTAATTAAGACCCTTAACTATATTATTATTATTTATTTCTCCTAAGCTAATTAGTTAAGTTAAATCAACTTAACTAAATAAAGTAGTTGAACTACTTCAACTTATTTGGAAAGAATAAAATCTCAATGAGAAGAAGCGACAAGGGGGAATAGAAGGAGAAAACAAGACTAAGGTTTTCTCTTTATTTACATGAGATAATTTCGGTTTTCATTCATTTCTGAGTTTATTCAAAGCCTAATTCTCTTCTTGACAACAAGGTCTTATTGTAGAGAACAAGGTTCAAGACTAAACCACACTTTTCAGACGTTTGTTTTAGAGGTGTTGATTCATCCTTGATAGTCTGTGTATTCTTGTCTGTTTGTGAATTAATTTTCATGGTTGATAAAGGATATATTGTAGAGTCAAAATGGCAGTAGTTTGTGGCAAGTTGATCTAGATTATTAATTTCAGTTTTCCTTTACTTTTAGATTCTTTTTGTACGGTTTTCATCGGAGATCTCTAAATCAGACTTTGGTCCATGCCCTCACTTGGGTTTTGTAAAGAGAAAAATACTTTTGGTATGTCAGAATGAAATAAAATCAAATTGCTATTCTATCTCATATATGTGTATCCATGACTTGGTTGCTTTTCGCTTTTGATATCCATGTTTACTTTATTGCAAAACCTGTGTACATCACAATAGCTTTTTTAAATTTTATTTTATATTGCAACATATTTAAATTATAAATCAGCCTCAATCCTTGTAATTAATACATGCGGATTGAGAGAATATTTTGAGGCTATAAACCCTGAGTGACACTCCCAACTATCTTGTCCTAGCCAAGAAAGATCTGAAAATGATTGAGTAAGGTTATTCATACCTTTTCCTCAACATTTATTTGGTGACCATACTGGGGAGATATTCCATATCTCTCTGGTTGATTGTATTCATAATTATCTTTGAATATTTATGCTTTTGTTTTGATTCTTTGACTGATTTTTTTTTCTCATGATAGTAACTTCTACAAGGAAGCCCAATATTGAACATGGTCTTAAATACCAAACTAGTATTGCCTTGACTTTATTCAATACTATCTTAGAAACTGCTAATACCTGGGCTGATCTTGAACACTCATGGGAAGTAATTGAACAATATATAAGTATTCATGAACACTAGGAGGCTAGGCAAAGACAACCTAGAAATCAACCGTAGCTCTCTTTTTCCTAAAGTTTTGATCTTCATTTTCATGTCCTCAAATCCTCGCATCTCTAGGAGAAGACGAGGATTGTCTCCTAAAATCACTCCTATCACTAAAATAGGAAGGAGGAAAGCTATTATGTCAACCTAACAAGGTACTCTAAGGAGATTTTTTTATGATTTAGATAGTTCACCTTTCTCACCCTCACCC
Source organism: Picea engelmannii (assembly GCA_009831015.1). Lineage (NCBI taxonomy): Eukaryota > Viridiplantae > Streptophyta > Pinopsida > Pinales > Pinaceae > Picea > Picea engelmannii. The sequence continues at coordinate 340,174 of ML805407.1, read as the reverse complement.
ATGATTTACAAAATGGAATCTGCAGGTGGATCTAGTGGTACTGGAGGTGCCTCATCATCTCAACCTTCAACCTCATCGGTAATCTTTAGTTTATATAGCCATCGGGTTCCTGTCCAATATACTACCAACCCTACTAAGATCATCAAGAAGTATGGGATATTTCAATTCGAAGAAGATGCTACTACCACCCCATGGCACGTATCCTCTCCCTTGAACCTAACACCTGATACTCGTCCGTTACCAAAATTTAAAGAGCATCTACCTAGGTTTTCAGGAAATAATACAGTCACTACAAATGAACACTTGGTAGCATTCTCTAATGCCTATCACAATATAGGATCTAATGATAATGATACTTGCATGTGCTTATTTTTCAACTCCCTCGAAGGGAAATCAACGACAATTTTTTTGATCTCCCTCCCAATATTCTTTCCACTTGGGAAGAGTTAGTTTACTGGTTCAAGTCCACTTATGGGCAGTCTAAGAGACAAAACGAACAATTACGGGAGTATAATAACATTGCGTACAAGGATGGTGAGACTATTAATTCTTTCAACCTTTGTTTCACCAAGTTGTATAATCAAATTCCTGAACTTATTCGCCCCCAGAACCAAGCTGCTTTTATACATTACTATAATGCTTTACCATCCCCTTATCGACATAGGATTGAAGAAAAATCTATTGATAATCTTGGTTCCTCTCTTCATACTTGTCTAGAATATGAAGAACAACTAGAAATAGTAGGTCTCCCCAAGGGGGGCTTGGTTAAAAAAAAAAACATGTTTGTCCTCCTACAACTTGTACATGATATGAACAATTGGATGATAGCATACAAATGAAAAGGAAATGTCCCTTCACTTACTCCTGGGGCATCATATTCTTCCTCAACACCTTTTAGGAATACCAATGAAAAAAACTTTCAACCCAAAGCCATCATGTCTCACAGTTGGTGTAACTTTTGCGAGGAAAATCATGAAGAAAGTACTTGTGAGGTTAAAAAGAGTTCTAGAGATAAGATATTTGGAAAAAATCCTGAAACCACCATTGTTTTTCTAGATTGGGTAGAATCGGAAGATGTCATGATCATAAACACTAGGATCAAATCCTATGCTTCAAAAGGAAAATATTATCCCCCTCGTACTTCTTCTAGTCCAAGCTCATATTTGCAAGATGCTATTATAAAAGCTACCAAAAATCCCGATAGTCAAGGAGTTCCCTCCCCTCTTCCCTCTTCCATGTATAACATTCTCAACCAATTGGATAATATCAAGGCCGATGCTACTCTTCTGGACATGGCTGCCATCCCTGAACAACAAAATCATCTCAAGAATTTTATGGAAGGAAAAGCTTCCACCATAGCCAATATTTCTGAAGAGGCTAAAGAAGAGGATTCTATTGTAAATAAAGTAGGTGTAAATAATTTTAGACACTCTGTAAAAAGCCCTCCATTTTTCATTTCTGTAAAAATTATGGATAAAATAGCCCATTGTTTCCTAGTTGATGACGGTTCGGGTCCAAGCGTAATGTCAAAAATCATCATGGAAGAGTTAGGCTTATCATGCACTAATGAAAATTATAGAAGAATGCTCTCCTATAACAGTCTACATCAGTCAACTATAGGTGAAATCAAAGACACGACTTTAGTTCTGTGCACACATCCTGAGATAAGGACAACCCTTAACATCCAGTTATTTGACATGCCAATAAGTAACTATTCTATCATCTTAGGAAGAGACTGGAAAGCCTTGACATGTGGATATATTTCACTTGACAGGACACACTTATCCATTCCTCAGAATGGAAAGAATATTATAGTCCTAAGGGAAGGAAGAACCTCACCATACATAGAGAGCATTCCACAGCCTAACATAAACAATGTCGAGAAAGACTTATAAGTGTACTCCATCTTTGCAGATGAGGGTGACACTGCCCTGGAACAAATGGACCTGGAAGATGATACGTGGCACATGCACTTCAATGGCTCATGCTCCAACGAATGTAATAGAGCTGGCATTATCTTATACTCACCTGTAGGTAAATTCACAAATTTTCTTATAGCATATATTTTTCTTGCACGAATAACGTTACTAGGTTTGAAGAATTATTGCTAGGCATTGAAAATGCTTATAATTTAGGTTGTGGACACCTTACATTTTTTGGGGACTCTGAACTTTTTGTGAACCTTGTACGTAAAATATAATCTCCTAGCAATAAGTTGATGAAACACTACACCCAAGATATTTAGATGCTTATCTTTAACTTATTATCATTTAACATCACTCATGTTAAAAGGGAACTTAATTCAATGGCTGACACATTAGCTATATTTGCAACATCTCCCACTCGACAACTTCTGCCTCAAATACCTGATTGTACTTTTCAATATTTATATCATCCTCACATTCCTGACAATGTAGAGTCATGGATGGTCTTCCCTAGTGATGAAGGCATCTGTGTATCATACAAAATGAACCATTTAAACCCAAGGAGTATATATCCATGGAAAACAACAAAATTCTGAAAGGCTTGGCTCCTCTTGAAAGATCATTTTCATCGAGTGATGTAGGAAACAAATAAATGCATAAAGAAGAGGAGTCAAAAAGGAAAGTGGGTGAAACCATTTTAGTGAACATTGGAACATCCGATTCCCCCAAGAATGTTAAGATAGGTGCCCAATGTATTGATGAAGAAAAGCTGAAATTCACTGATTTACTTCTTTCTTGGTCATATGAGGATCTTCGTGGTTTTGATCCTACTCTCATACAACATTCCATTCCTATCAAGGAAGGGATAAAACCAGTTAGGAAAAAACAAAGACCCATTAATTCCACACTTGAATCTACTATTAGGAAGGAGTTGGAAAAACTTTTGAAAGATGGTATAATTTTCCCGGTTAAGTATTCTGAGTGGTTTTCCAATTTGGTCCCCGTTCGGAAGACAACTGGCCAGATTCGATTGTGCATTGACTTTATCACATTGAATAGAGTGAGCGTAAGATACCATTTTCCTCTCACTAACATGGAAATGATTTTGCAGCAAGTTGCAGGGTCACAAATGATGTCCTTACTTGATGGTTTCTCTGGTTATAATCAGATCAAGGTAAAAAGGACTGATAGATACAAAACCACTTTCACTGCACGTTGGGGCACATTTTCTTATGAACGCATGCCTTTTGTCTTATCTAATGCAGGTGCCACCTTCCAAAGAGCTATTCAAATAGCTTTTGATGATATGATCAATAAGATTATCCAGGTTTATCTTGATGACTTGAATATTTATTTAAAGAACCGGTTGGATCATTTTGGTCATCTTAGAAAATTTATCATGCGATGCAGAAAGTTCGGTATTTCTTTAAATAATTCTAAATATATCTTTCACATCACAAAGAGAAAGTTCCTTGGACATATTTTTTATGATTCGGGAATAAGCATAGATCTCGAAAGGATCGCTTCTATTCTGAACCTTCCTGCCCCCACTTCCAAAAAGGGGGTTCAAGCCTTTATGGGCATGATCAACTTTTTTCGTAGAATTGTTCCTGATTTTTATTTAATGGTAAAACCAATTCATAATATTCTAAAGTAATATCGCTCCTTTTATTGGACTGAAGACGTCGAAAATGATTTTGTAAGGATTAAGAAGACAATCAGTTCCACACCGGTTTTGGAGAAACCAGACTTTGAGAAATATTTTATCATATACACTAATGCCATTGAGGAAGCAATTTTTACTATTCTCTTACAATGTGATGACTAGAATAATGAAAAGCCAGTAGCTTACATGATTCAAATCTTATCAGATGATGAATTCAAGTATTCTTATATCGAAAAACATGTTTTTTCTCTTGTTAAAGTTATGGAAAAATTTCACCACTTTATCCTATGCAAGCACACACAGGTAAAAGTACCTTTTCCTGCTGTCAAGTTTTTGCTGTCACAAAATTATCTCTTAAGAAAGATTTCACATTGGCTTGACAAGATCCAGGAACATGATTTAACCATCATGAATTCGAAAACAATTAAAGGACGAGACTTAGACCTTCACTTAGCTCAACGCGTTGAAGAAAGTGAAGAAATTTACAAACATGATAATCCTCTTTCAACACTATTTTACATTGAGAGTCAAACCCTTCATATAGATGAACATCCCTGGTATAAAAATCTGGTGTATTACTTGCAATGTCTAGATGATTTAGATACTCATCAAAGGAGAATGCTCCATCTTGAATCTTCCATATATATTATTTTAGGAGACTTTTTGTTCAGGAGGTACGCTGATGGTATATTACTTTGATGTGTGAATAATGAGGAAGCACATAAATTGTTACATGAAACTCATGTATCTTTAGATTATGTTATTCACGTGGGTGGCCACTTTTCGACTAAGACTACTATTTTTAAAATAATCAGAAAAGGTTGTTATTGACCTTCAATTTTTTGAGATTCTTATAACTTCTCAAGATCTTGTGACAAGTGCCAAAAATTCACTGGGAAAGACTGTCTTTCTGCCATGCCTTTGCAACCTGTCCTCCTTGATTTTCCTTTTTCAAAATGGGGTCTGGACTTTATAGGTCCTATTAATCCTCCATTTTCAGCAGGGCAGGTTTTTATCTTGACAACCACGGATTATTTCACTAAATGGACTGAAGTTGTCCCACTTAAACACTCAGAGGATGAATAGGTAATTTCTTTCCTTGAAACTAATATTTTCTCCAGATATTACATTTCTTTAGAAATTATTACAGATAATGGTACTGCTTTCATTTCCGCTAAGTTGACTCAATTTTTAGCTAAGTTGGGAGTCAAACATTTCACCTCATCAACTTATTACCCTCAAGGAAATGGGAAATCCGTTTCTACTGAAAAAAATATGGTTAGGATCATAAAGAGGCTCATTGAAGATAAGCCTTGTCAATGACACACCCTCCTCACTTATGCCCTTTGCGCAGATCACACTATGATCCAGGGGATCAAATTTTCCTCAAAATTCAAAGTTCTTGGAATCACTTCAAATCGAACAGGATTGTAGGCCTCATCGTCACGAACCCAACGCAACTCGTTTGGGTTCAAATGAATGTCGTATGAGAGAGATATCACATTCTGTTCAAAACATCAAATAGGAAAAAAAAATGGATGTTGACTGTACAGTCTGTACAGTCCGTACGGATGCTGACGTGACATGTCCGTATGACATGTGGTAGAGCTGAATTGGAAGGACCGTATGACATGTGGAATTCATTGGTTGGCAGATGTGGATGAATGATATTGCGACATGTGGCAGTTTTTGGTTGGTTGTACGGTGCCACGTGGCCCAGTCGTGGGCTGCCACGTGGCACCCTGTTATTGGGTTGTTTGGTTTGGTCGTTCAAAATTTTATGTAGTTCGTGGGATTCGAACCCCAAACCTCCAACTCAACGCAATGCTTTGGCAAGGGCTGGGCTGCCAATGCGCCCACATGGTAGTACTTACCATATAATAGTTTTAAAATTATTTGAATTTGCATATGTGGATAGTTGGGGCGTTCTCGGGCTGTTGCTTAGCCCCAACCCTCGGTCGTATATAAAATAACATATAATCCTTTGTCACACCATTGGCGCATGCACGGATTTGGATTTTGGTTCAAACGGTTATACAACCAACGCCCGCCACTTGTCATGATAACATTTACTCTTAAAGTCTTGGCCCTTTTTTATTTAAACTCGTGGACACATGGGTCACAAGACCACAACCTTGGCGGTTAGGGGCTAGGAACTTCCATAACCATCCTACAGTTTGCACCATTTGTGTGGTTGCGCCCGGTGCTAAGTTTTAACACATAAAGCGCGTGGGGGCTAGGTTGAGGCAACAAGGGTGCATTTTGTCGATCCAGAGACAACAAGTTTGAAGGGGAACTTCCAGGAAGCCTATCTTCTTCAATTTTTCGCCAAAAGAGGTGCCGAAAAATCTCAGCTAGGGGGTTTTCGAAATTCTGAAGCCATTGGAGCCATCTATTTGTCATTTTGAGCATTGTAAAGCACATATTTGAGCACTTTGAGAAAATAATACAAAAGATCCATTGGAAGCTGGACCAAGAGATGTAGCCCAAGAGAGGGGTGAACTCCTTTATCATTTGTTGTGTTATGTGTTTTCTGTTCGCTGTTTATATGCATCTTGAATGAGTAATTTTCTATAAAAGTTGTGTTGCAAAATTGATCCATTTTCATTTTAACACATGAATTAAATATTGCAAATATTTTCAAGAATACAAGTCTTCTTCATTTTTAGATCAAGTTGGTATCAGAGCATAGGTTTTTGAAGACTTGATTATTTGCAAGTGTTTTGTTTTCTGATGCTCACAAGGTTGAAACTCACAAGAGGAGA
>ML805407.1:295524-331037 GCA_009831015.1 Picea engelmannii | reverse complement strand
GTGAAAAAATGGAAACATTATTTGTTGGGGAAAGAAACCATTGTCCACACAGATCATCAACCACTGCAATACTTACAATCACAAACAAATCTACAACAAGCTAGGCACTTCAGATGGATGGGTTTTCTACAACAGTTCCACTTAGTCATAAGGTATAAGAAGGGCATTTATAACAAATTTGTTGATATGCTTTCAAGGCCTATTATTAGTGCTTCAGTTATTCTTAAGCATAGTTCTATCATGCATGAGAGTTATGTTGAGAAATATGCTTTAGATACTGATTTTAAAGAAGTATATGAGACTTTGTGTCATTCTAAACATGTCGAGGAATTGGATTACCATGTGCATGATAATATTTTGTATCATCTTGGAAAGCTATGTATTCCACAGGGTGAAAGAATCAACATAATAAGATAAGCCCATTCTTCTCTTATTGCTGGTCACTTTGGTGTAGGCAAGACAATGGCTAATTTGCAAAGGTACTGCTATTGGCCTAAAATGAATGAAAGTGTTTCAAAATATGTCCGAGGATGTTCGTTATGTGCCACAAGCATACCTAGCAATCAAAAGTTGGGTTTGTATACTCCACTTCTGGTTCCTTCTCGTCCTTGGGAAAGTATTTCTATGGATTTTGTAGGAGGTCTACCTATGTCTAAACGAAATCATGATTATCTTTATGTTGTGGTTGATCGATTTAGCAAAATGTGTATTTTGATGCCTTGTAAGAAGCAAGTTACAGTTGAACAAATGACACAAATGTTCTTTCAAAATGTTTGGGTGCATTTTGGATTGCCTAAATCCATTATTTCTGATTGATATTCTCGATTTATTGGAAGTTTTTGGTCGAGCTTATGGGCACTCATGGACACCAAACTGAAAAAGAGCACAACTTTTCATCCGCAAACCGATGGTCAGACAAAAGTGGTAAATAAAACAGTGGTGCATCTTCTTCGTGGTTATTGCAACAAGCATCCTAAACTTTGGGATGAGCATTTACACTACATTCAACATGCTTACAATCAAGCTAAATGCTCTTCAACTCAAATGTCGCCATTTGAAGCATGTTTTGGCTATTTCCAAATATCCTTTAGATTTTATCTTTGGGAAGGATATTTATATTGATGGCCAATATGACATTGATAGGGCAGAAAAGTTCATTGAACAAATTCAGTCGATACATCAAATGGTACAAGAGCAGTTGGAAAAGAGTCAAGCCAAGTACAAGACAAGACATGAAAAACATCATTTTGATCACAGTTTCCAAGTTGGAGATGAAGTTTGGATTTACATTAGTAAGGAGAGGCTTAAAGGAGAAGTTAAAAAACTAAAACCAATTCTATATGGTCCTTTCAAGATTATTGACAAGATTGGTAACATTGCCTTCCGTTTAGATTTGCCTCCTTATATGCAAATGTATGCAGTTGTTAATGTTGAGAATTTGAAATTGTATGAGCCTCCTTTGATTGATGATCAAGGAGAGCATGTTGAGATTCCTTCTATAGATGATTTTCCCCCAGAATATCTTACAGAACTGCATGAAGACACCATCCTTGACAAGAGAATGAGAACTTCAAAATGAGGAAATGTGGAGTATGTTCGAGTTGGTCTTAAAGGCACAAATCCAAGAAAATCCAAGTGGATTGAGTTTAGAAAGGTGAGGGAACTATACCCTCATCTTCAGATAGACTGAAAATAGTCTTTTGGAGGTCCAAAATCTTTCCAATGGGGAGGTGTGATCCAGGGGATCAAATTTTGCTCAAAATTCAAAGTGCTCGGAATCACTTCAAATCAAACAATATTCTAGGCCTCATCGTCACGAACCCAACACAACTCGTTTGGGTTCAAACAGATGTCGGATGAGAGAGATATCGCGTTCTGTTCAAAACGTCAAACAGACAAAAAAAAAGGGATGCTGACTGTATAGTCCATACAATTCGTACAGATGATGATGTGGCATGTCCGTATGACACGTGGTAGAGATTAATTGGAAGGACCATATGACATGTGGCATTCATTGGTTGGTAGATGTGGACGAATGATATTGTGACACATGGCAGTTTTTGGTTGGTTGTACGATGCCATGTGGCCCAGTCGTGGGCTGCCACGTGGCACCCTGTTATTGGGTTGTTTGGTTTGGTCGTTCAAAATTTTATGTAGTTCGTGGGATTCGAACCCCGAACCTCCAACTCAATGCAATGCTTTGGCAAGGGCTGGGCTGCCAACGCGCCCACATGGTAGTACTTACCATATAGTAGTTTTAAAATTATTTGAATTTGCATATGTGGATAGTTGGGGCGCGCTCGGGCTGGGGCTTAGCCCCAACCCCTGGTCGTATATACAATAACATATGACCCTTTGTCACACCATTGGTGCGTGCGCGGATTTGGATTTTGGTTCAAACAGTTATACAACCAACGCCCGCCACTTGTTATGATAACATTTTCTCTTAAAGTCTTGTCCCTTTTTTATTTAAACGTGCGGTCACATGGGTCACACGACCACGACCTTGGCGGTTAGGGGCTAGGTGTACCCATAACCGTCCTATAGTTTGCACCGTTTGTGTGGTTGCGCTCAGTGCTGAGTTTTAACACATAAAAGCACGTGGGGGCTAGGTTGAGGCAACAAGGGTGCATTTTGTCGATCTAGAGACAACAAGTTTGAAGGGGAACTTCTAGGAAGCCTATCTTCTTTAATTTTTGGCCAAACGAGGTGTCGAAAAAGCCTAGCCAGGGGTTTTTGGACGTTTTGAAGCCATTGGAGCCATCTATTTGGCATTTTGAGCATTGTAAAGCACACATTTGAGCACTTTGAGCAAATAATACAAAAGATCCATTGGAAGCTGGACGAGGAGATGTATCCCAAGAGAGGGGTGAACTCCTTTATCATTTGCTGTGTTATGTGTTTTCTGTTCACTTTTTATATGCATCTTGAATGAGTAATTTTCTATAAAAGTTGTGTTGCAAAATTGATCCATTTTCATTTTAACACATGAATTAAATCTTGCAAATATTTTCAAGAATACAAGTCTTCTTCATTTTTAGATCACACTACTACCAAGGTAAGCACAGGTTGCACTCCCTTTCAACTTGTTTATGGTGAAGAAACTATTTTTCCTATTGAACTGGAACTTTCTTCTCTATAGATGATGCTACAGATCAAAGAATTAAATTCTTCAAATGTCCCTCAAAGGATAAATGCACTGTTAGCGTTAGAGGAACAAAGAATGGTTGCCTTGGAAAACATAAAGAGACGAAAAAAAAAATGAAGAAATATTTCAAAAAAAGTGCAAAAGCTATCAGGTTTAAAGTAAATAAGAAAGTATTGCTTTGGGATTCATCCCATGCTGACAGATGAAGACATTCAAATTTTCAGAAATTATGGTTGGGTCCTTTTAAAATCGCTTGTCCTAGGTGCAAATTCTTATCTTCGAAAAGACTTGAAAGAGCAATTATTTTCCTATAGTACCAATAGTTCCCACTTGAAACACTATGTGGAACCAATTTGAAGGATGAACTCTACATGGAAGTCACTATTGTATTATAGTTTTTTCTCACTGTTTTGGTTTTGCTTTGTTGTTTTTCATTTTCTACTATTTCATTTATGTTGTTTTTTTGGTTGTTTTCCTTTTTTTTTTCCAGAAATAAACTTTGGATCAGTTTCACCACAACGATGCTATTATGTAAGTATTATTGATCAATAAAAATCAAGTTACATAGTTGTCATGATTTCCCCCTTGTAGACATCACTGAAATCGCTTTCTGTTTCCAGTACTGTTGTTAGATAGATGATTGGATTTTCATCCCTACTTTCTGTTATCCCTTTCTTCCATCCACCCTGAGATTCAAGAGAGCATACTCAAAAATTTTCTCCTTAAAAAAAGAAACACTTTATTGTAACCAATCAAATTCTATGCATACACGATCAAACCCCCTCATACGTAACATTTTTCATGAGATATTCCCAAAGTCCAAGATCATTTTTTCCCATAAACCACCTCACTCCCCCTGTTGCATAATTATTCTGGTAAATAATTCTTTGATCTACGATTCACCTGGTCTGCAAAACTTGACATTCTGATTTCTTAATCTGTTGGAAACAAATTTCCCTATGGAGTCGCCAGTTTTTTGACGCTTGCAAGCACAACAATGGATACTATGCTCAAAAATGATTTCCAAGATTTATTATTTAACTATATTAATAATACACTAGTAGGTGGGACCCCCTTGTTTAACTTATGGAACTATGATGGATAATAAATGTTTATATATTTTTTGCCTATGTGTTGGTAGCAACACAATTTTCTACAACTCATTTTGATGCAGGAGCATCGTAAGCAGCCATCTAGACAACCATAAAAGGTGGAAGATAGCTGGAAAAGCGCAACACACATTTTGCACATGTTGAAATGTTTTGAAGAAATTAATGAGCAGATATTAATGTAGTAGTTAAAGGAAGCGTACTTACATGTTATAAACAGATCTTGAGCGATTTTCTCTCATCTGTTGGATGTAGTAGACATTAAGTTTGATAAATGAAAGTAGGTAGCTTTGAATTAATAGATTAGACAATTTTAGGAGCGTAGGAGGGAAAACGGATATAGACACCCTCGCCTTTGTATTATTGTATGATTATATCATTAAAGCAGAGTAGAAGAAGAGAGCTGTAGAGAATAACCCATGTACAGGAGCTTGAATTAATATATGAAGCTTTGACTCATATTTCATGGTGTTATGATGCTTACTGTTTACATATACTGAATGGTATGCTTATAGTTGTTTTATTCTCTCTGTTATGCATTTGTTATGATGTTATGCTGTGTTGAATGTATGATTTCATGTTGAATGTATGAAGTCTGAGAGAGAAAGAGAATGAGTTTCAATTGTTTCTCTTCCTGAGAGAAGTTCCTGCAAGGAGTGCAGTGAAACATCCGCAAGGTGTGCATTGACAAGGGTTCTAAGTCTATCTCATAAAGCTCAGGAGGGATACCATTGTTATCATTCTAGAAGAAGTGTAGGTGAATCACAGAAGCCATGCAAGGTGTGCACAGGCTAGTTGAAGCCTTAGAATTTATCAACTAAGGTTCAAGAGTGAAAGACTGTTGTTTCCGAGAGTGCACAGAGTTGAAGAATCAAATACACAGAAGTATTTGAAAGATTGCCACAAACAGTGTGTGCATGAGTCCTTTCGAGACTTGAGGTTGCAATAGAAAGCTCAGGAGGGTCAGCGCCTTTGAAGTATTCAAAGGAAGATGGGGAGCTGAATCATCGCACAAAAGTTAAGTCCCAGAGAAAGAACGTCGAGTCAATTTGGGCCAGAGATTCAGAGGAAGGAATCGAACGATCATAATTCTCAGTGGAGAATTCGTGAAGTTGTGGGGACCGTAGGATTCAGTAAAGCTACAGGGTGGTTAGGAGTTGGACGAACCCACCACTCTAGTGTCAAGAATCAATGAAGACTGTCGATCATGGTCAGTTCGGGCCGTTGGATCATTCTTTCAAACTCGAGGTTCATGAGTTCAGAGGGCAGACCAAATCCTTTGGTTGCACGAACTCCCAAGTAGCGAGAAGTAGGAATAACCGTTGTATCAAAACCTCTTCACTATATCGCGTATCGAGGTTTTAGAGGTTGGGAGGAATCAGTTTTGATTGCATAAGTTGTGAAGGGTGAGGGCCGAGGTCTCGGGCGAGCATGTGGCGCATCCATCAAGTGGGGACCGCATGGTTGACAGGTGGACACTCATCGCCTTGGAGGGGGTCAACACCCTATTGACTTCTCATGATTCGGGTTCTCATAAGAAAGGAGCACAAAGGCTGAACAAACCAACTCGCAAAGTTGTGAGCTGTGAGAAGTACTAAAGGAGTCAAATATTCTATGACTTTTGCGTCTTGGAGTCTCGTAAAAAAAGGGCTTGGAGGTTCAACCCTTCAACTCGCAAACTCATGAGTTCTGAGTGAGGTTAGTACTTAGCTCTAGCCGATGGTTACACATGGAGGGCGCTAACAAGGAGGAGACATATCCCATCTCATGTTGGGTATCGACGTTTGGTGAAGAAAAGTCGAGGGTCTTCGACCTGCGAACACGTGAGTTGCGAAAGGTGTTTGCGCAAGGACCAGGTCATGGTCGTATGGAAGTGTAAGGCTTTCACTTGGAGTTAAGGTGGATAGGGCGGGTTTTTCACAAAGGACCTGTGGATACACTCTTGTGTGTGTGAGAATTTCCCATATGGAAATTGAAGAGTCAATCCGACTCAGAGGAGAATTAGAACGATCCTATGCGGATCTCATCTTGAGGGTTGGGGGTCGACACCATTTGTGGTATTAGAGCTTGATTGTGTTTGTATATTTCAGGAAAAAGGAGCTAGAGAAAAAGGAGTTGTTGATACACACCAATTTGGTATCAAAGCCACATAACAAGTTCTTTTCTTCTGTAGCAGAGAAAAGAGGAACATTTTACAGCCATGCCGCCGAGAAGAAGAGATAGGCCAATGCCAATGCCTGATCTAGCAAGAGAAAGATAAATGCACGAGTTACGTGCTAGACTTGATGCCATGGAGATAGCACAAAGGTGCACAGCTGACGCTAGGGATATCAGTGAAGCTGAAAGTGAAAATGAAACTGGAAACAAAGAAGAAGAAGTCATAGTTGAAGATGCTACAGAAAAACGCCTATTCAGGGCTGTTGCAAGGATAGGTTCCAGAGAAAAGATGGAGATTCCCATGTATGAGGGAAACCTGGATGTTGAAGAGCTTCTAGACTGGATTAGAGCTCTGGATAAATACTTCGACTATGAGGATGTAGAGGAAGACAAGAAAGTCAAACATGTTGTTACTAGACTTAAAGGACATGCAACACTATGGTGGGATGAACTGCAGGCTAAAAAACGCTGCAAAGGCAAGAAAAAAATCAAGACATGGGATAGAATGGTTGCAAATATGAAAGAAACATTTATACCCAAGGATTATCAAATCACTCTGTTTCAGAGGATGCAAAATTTGAGACAGAAGCTGATGTCAGTGAAGGAATACACTAAAGAGTTCTACAAGATAAACATTAGGGCATGTCATCGGGAAAACGATGATGAAAAAGTTGCCAGATACATGAATGGTATGCATTATGACATTCAAGATGAGATGAGCATGATGACCATTAGGACTGTGGAAGATTCTTATCAGATGGCTCTGAAGGCTGAAGAGAAGCCGAGCCAAAAACAAGGTCAAAGAGGCTGAGGTAGAAGTCAAGCCAGAGGAAAAACAATTGCCCAAGGCAAAACTCAGAAATCTAAAGAAGAGGGGAAGAAACCTCAAACTCAACATGAGAGAGGAGGAAGCTCATAGAGAGGGCAATATACTGATAGAAATACTTTTCCTTGAACCAGAGGAAGAGGAAGAGGCAGAGGTGGTGAAGTAAAATGCTTTTTCTGTGGAAAGATCAGACATAAATCCTATGAGTGTCCAGATAAGAAAAAAAATGGTGGTGAAACTCACATTGCCGAAGCTCAAGGATGGAATGTTGAGGAAGAATATTCTGAGGATGGAAGATCTTTGATGATGAGGAAAGTTCTCTTGAAGCCAAAGAAGGAGGCAGAGAACCCAACCCAAAGAAACAGTCTGTTTCGGACTGCTTGAAAAACTAAAGACACAGTATGCAAAGTCATAGTGGACAGTGGGAGCACAGACAATATCGTATCTATAGAGATGGTAGAAAAGTTGGAGCTGGATACCGTTGTACATCCAATCCCATACATAGTTTCGTGGCTACAAAAAGGACATCAGGTAAATGTCACTAAACAATGTTTAGTTGAATTTAAAATAGGGGGATATAAAGATGAAATATTATGTGATGTCATTCCCATGGATGTTTTTCATCTATTGCTGGGTAGACCATGGCAATCTGACAGGAACGTGATTCATGATGGGAGAAAGAACACGTACACCCTGGAGAAGAATGGGAGGATGCACATGTTGCTTTCGATTAAAAACAAAGAGGTGAAAACATAGATGAGCAACACCGTACTTCTCATGAGTGGGAAGGAAATTCTTAAGGAGGTTAAGAAGAAGGAAGACACACAATTTATTGTGGTTAGGAAGCCCATAATTGTTTTGACCAATACAAGGATAGATGATTTACTAGAAGAAATCCAGGAGTTGCTGGAAGAGTTTGTTGATATAGTAGTGGAAGAACTACCTTGTTCGTTTCCACCTATCAGAAGTATAAGCCATCATATTGACCTTATACCTGAAGCCAACTTACCAAACAAAGCCGCGTACAGGTTGACGCCGCAGGAAAATGAAGAAATTAAGAGACAAGTCCAGGACTTAATGGACACAGGATTGATTCGAGAGAGATTGAGTCCATGCGCTGTTCCACCAGTGCTCAGCCCAAATAAAGACGGAGGCTAGAGAATGTGTACAGACTCAAGGGTGATCAATAATATTACCATCAGATATAGATTTCCATTACCAAGGATGGACGACTTGATGGATTGCTTGAGTGGAGCAAGATTTTTTTCAAAGATTGATTTGAAAAGCGGATATCAACAGATTAGAATGAGAGAAGGTGATGAATGTAAAACAACATTCAAGATGAATGAGGGGCTGTATGAATGGATTTTCATGCCATTTGGCTTAACAAATGCACCCAATACTTTCATGAGATTGATGAACGAAGTCCTGAAGGATTTCAGAGGGAAATTCGTCATTGTATATCTTGATGATATATTAATTTTCAGCAAGACAAAAGACGAGCACTTAAGGCATTTAGCTGCAGTGATAAGGAGATTACAACAAGAGAAATTGCTGATTAATATGAAGAAATCATCATTTATGAGGACATAACTCATTTATTTGGGTTTTGTTATCTCTGTGAATGAGTTGAAGATGGATCCCGAAAAGGTAGATGCAATTAAGAATTGGCCATCGCCGAAGAGCGTGTTTGAATTTCGAAGCTTCCATGGTTTGGCAAATTTCTACAGGAAATTCATTCGAAATTTCAGTGGAATTAGCACACCAATGATGGATACGGTGAAGAAAAGACACAAATATTTTCACTGGATAGAAGAAGCAGAGAAGAGTTTCAATCTGCTGAAGAAGAAGATCACAGAACAACCAATTCTGGTTTTGCCGGATTTTAGCAAGACATTCTAGGTCAAGTGTGACGTGAGTGGATTTGCAATTGGAGCAGTCTTGAGCCAAGACGATAGGCCGATCACATACTTCAGTGAAAAATTGAATGAAGTGAAGGTCAAGTACTCAACATATGACAAAGAATTCTATGCAGTCATACAAGCACTGAAGAAATGGAGACATTATTTGGTTCCTAAAGAGTTTGTTTTGTACAGTGATAATCACGCTTTACAATTCGTGACTCAACATGAGAAGTTGAACCAAAAACATGTTAAATGGGTTAAATTCATGCAAAATTTTACTTTTGTAATTAAGCATATTTCTGGAACTGCTAACAAAGTTGCTGATTCTTTGAGTAGGAAATGTTTGCTTATGCAGGAATTCAAAATCAAGATTTTGGGTTTTGATAACCTCAAAGAAATGTATAGGGATGACCTAGATTTTAAGGAGGCATATCAGGCATCTGAGAATATAGTTCTCAGGGACAGAAGCCAATGGATCAAGTATATGATCCAGGATGGGTTATTATTCTGGGGCAATCAGCTATGTATTCCAAAATTCTCCATGAGGGAGAACCTGCTGAAGGAAAAACACAGTGGAGGATTGGCCGAACACTTCGGTCATGATAAGATGTTCTCAAAGTTGAATGGCTCACATTTTTGTCTAGGGATGAGGATGGATGTTAAGAAATTTGTGGACAGATGTAGGATTTGTCAGCACACAAAAGGGAAAAGACAGAACACAGGGTTATATCAACCATTACCCATACCAGAAAGGTTGTGGGACGTAGTGAGCATGGATTTTATATTGGGACTGCCAAGAACACAAAGAGGACGTGATTCAATATTTGTGGTAGTCGATAGATTTTCAAAGATGGCACATTTAATACCATTCCAGAAAACCAGTGACGCAACTCATATTGCGAACCTGTTTTTCAAGGAAGTCGTCAGACTTCACGGCTTACCAAGGAGTATTGTGTCTGATCGGGATATCAAGTTCATGGGACATTTCTAGAGGAACTTATGGAAAAAGATGGGGACAAGTTTGTCTTTTATCTCATCATATCATCCTCAAATAGATGGGCAAAAAGAATTTTAGTGGACCAAACAGATGCCTATAGCTGAAAATCCACAGATGGAAAATATAATTGACAAGAGGGTTAGCAAGAAGACCAGGATGAAAGAGTATTTTGAATACTTGGTCAAATGGAAGAGACACCCAGTTGAAGATGCCAGTTGGGAAGATGAAGCAAAAATTCATAGGCATGGATAGACCGTGCAAGAGCTCATGAATAGGAGTTCATGAAAATTTTCAAGAGAGAGAGTATGATGTAGGAGCATCGTAAGAAGCCAACCAGGCAACCATAAAAGGCGTAAGACAGCTGAAAAATCACAACACACATTTTTCACATGTTGAAATGTGTTGAAGAAATTAATGTAGTAGTTAAAGGAAGCGTACTTACATGTTGTAAATAGATCTTGAGCGATTTTCTCTCATCTATCGAATGTAGTAGACATTAAGTCTGATAAATGAAAGTAGGTAGCTTTGAATTAATAGATTAGGCAGTTTTAGGAGCGTAGGAGGGAAAACAGATATAGACACCCTCACCTTTGTATTATTGTATGATTAGAGCATTAGCGCAGAGCAGAAGAAGAGAGTTGTAGCAGAGAGTTGTAGAGAAGAACCCATGTACATGAGCTTGAATTACTATATGAAGCTTTGACTCAGATTTCGTGGTGTTATGATGCTTACTGTTTACATATGTTGAATGGTATGCTTACAATTGTTTTATTCTCTCTGTTATGCATTTTTTATGATGCTATGCTGTGTTGAATGTATGATTTCATGTTGAATGTATGAAGTCTGAGAGAGAAAGAGAATGCATTTCAATTGTTTCTCTTCCTGAGAGAAGTTCCTGCAAGAAGTGTAGTGAAACATTTTCAAGGTGTGTGTTGACAAGGGTTCTGAGTCTATCTCAGAAAGATCAGGAGGGATACCATTGTTCTCATTCCAGCAGAAGTGGAGGTGAAGCACAGAATCCGTGCAAGGTGTGCACATGCTAGTTGAAGCCTTAGAATTTATCAACTAAGGTTGAAGAGTGAAAGATTGCTGTTGCCGAGAGTGCACAGAGTCGAAGAATCAAATACACAGAAGTATTTGAAAGATTTCCGCAAAGAGTGCATGTAGGAGTCCTTTCGAGACTTGAGGTTGCAATAGAAAGATCAGGAGGGTCAGCACCTTTGAAGTATTCAAAGGAAGATGGGGAGCTGAATCATCGCACATAAGTTAAGTCCCAGAGAAAGAACGTTGAGTCAATTTGGGCCAGAGATTGAAAGGAAGGAATCGAACGGTCATAATTCGCAGTGGAGAATTCGCGAAGTTGCGGGGACCGTAGGATCCATTAAAGCTGCAGGGTGGTTAGGAGTTGGACAAACCCACCACTCTAGTGTCAAGAATCAATGAAGACTGTCAATCGTGGTCAGTTCAGGCTGTTAGATCATTCTTTCAAACTTGGGGTTCGTGAGTTCGGAGGGAAGACCAAATCCTTTGGTTGCGTGAACTCCCGAGTAGCGAGAAGTAGGAATAACCGTTGGATCGAAACCTCTTCACTATATTGTGTATCGGGGTTTCAGAGTTTGGGAGGAATCAGTTTTGATTGCAGAAGTCGCGAAGGGTGAGGGCCGAGGTCTTGGGCGAACATGTGGTGCGTCCATCAAGTGGGGACCGCATGGTTGACAGGTGGACAGTCGTCGCCTGGGAGGGCATCAATACCCTGTTGACTTCTCATGCTTCGGGTTCTTGTAAGAAAGGAGCACAAAGGCTGAACAAACCAACTCGCGAAGTTGTGTGCCATGAGAAGTACTGAAGGAGTCAAATCTTCTCTGACTTTCGCATCTCAGAGTCTCGTAAAAGAAGGGCCTGGAGGTTCAACCCTTCAACTCGTGAACTTGTGAGTTGTGAGTGAGGTTAGTACTTAGCTCTAGCCGGTGGTTATGCATGGAGGGCACTAATAAGGAGGAGACATATCCCATCGCATGTCAAATATCGACGTTTGGTGAAGAAAAGTCGAGGGTCTTCGACCTGTGAACACACGAGTTGCAAAAGGCATTTGCGCAAGGACCAGGTCATGGTCGTATGGAAGTGTAAGGCTCACACCTGGAGTTAAGGTGGACATGGTGGGTTTTTCATGAAGGATCTGTGGATATACTCTTCTGTGTGTGAGAATTTTCCGTAGGGAAATTGAAGAGTCAATTCGACTTAGAGGAGAATTAGAACAATCTTGTGTGGATCTCAGCCCGAGGGTTGGGGGTTGGCACCACATTTGGACTATCGTGCATTTTGAAAAGTGTAATATGACAAGTTTGGATATTTGGTTGTATTAATGGTTTTGAATTTAGTGCTATGGTGAGTTGGCTAGTGGGCTTGGCTGGTACTAAGAATTGAATGAGGATCTGAAGGAAGAAGCCACATGTAGTAAATGCATGTTTCTCAAACTCCCCTCGAGCTTTCCACCCTAGTCATTCTTACATTTTTCTCTGTTAGTTTATGCTTCTCCACCTTTCCTGGTCATGGAGGAAGTATACAACCTTGGTTTTTCTCCTCGCGCAATATTTTACAGGTATGGGGTTTTCTTACTTTTCCATCCATGAGAATTGCTCTTCCCTTAAATAAAATGTTGGCTCTGGTTTCTCTTGGTCTCTGTGATTCTTAAGATGTTATAATGTTTTTGGAACTGTGTATTTATGGTTGCATCCTTCGTTTCCTATGGTGGTTTCTCTGAGGATGTTGGCACTAAAAGGTTGGTCGTGATGTCCTTGCTGTGTGTAATTGTTCGTAGGGAACTGCTGAGTAAAATTTGTGGTTTAGCCCACATTGCCATGGTTCTGTATTCGTGTTTGGCCTCTCTGTTGAAATGGGTTATCCCAATTTTCCTAACCTCTGGGCTTTGCAAATACCCCACCTATAGATTGATATTACTGGTCTTTGTGGCTAGTATACCCACACCATATTTCAACCCTATGGATGCTTATCTGAACTATGATGAAGGATTAAAACATTTTGTGCCTTGTCCTGGAAAAACCCTTAGTTGTTAGCCTACCTTATTATGACCTCACTGTCACTGTTGCGTGGTGAAAATTATACATATGTCTTGACATTGCTTACCCATATTTTGATGGGAGCACTATTCGTATCGTTTTGGTTGGGCACTAGTTTTTATTTGGTCGCTCATTATGCTGTGTTGAGGGAAGTGTTGGGTTCACTTGTTTTTTGGAAGTTACAGTTTTTTATATGAAGCTCATGAAGTCAATAACAACGTTGCGAATTATTGTTATAATATGAAAATCACTCTGCGGAGTAAGATTTCCATGCTATGCAACTGCCAAACCCTCTGGTTGAACTGCCCCACTGTCTCTACCCTTATTGTCATTGATATTTCTTGAACCCTACACATTACAGTGAAAACGTTGTTTACTCTAGTTTGAGTTGATGAGAGCACTGTTCTTTCTCGGTTACTTGGGTACGATTTTAGTTGGTCCCTTTCTTGGAAGTTGTGGAAAGAAGTACGTACTCACATATTCATACGAAGTTACAGTTTGTTGAAGCTTGTGTTCCAAATAGTGAATGATTATTTTTCTTGGTTCAATCATTAAGTTGATTGTTTAAAAAAAGGGGCACTTGTGTTCTAAATGTCTGAGGCTCGAATAGAGTAATAATTCCTAGAATAAATTTAGAAGAAGTTGCATTAAATAGTGGTTATATTAATGATGGATATGAGTTTTTTTGGAACAATGTGCATGACCTTGTTGGATTTAAAGTATTATTACTGGGGTTGATGTTATGAATCATGTCTCAAAGACTATTGTTGTATCATTGTAGCAATTATGATGTTGTTTTCCTTGTCTTTCATATAATTATTATATGGTTACAATGGTTATTGTGATTAAATAATTTTGGGCATATCAAATAGTTTATTGTGTAAAATAATTTGGAGGCCAACAAGAAAATTTGTCAAAGAAGGCATCAATTTTTTTGGAATATGGGTTGTTGTCATTGATGTCAACCCTAGTCATTGGTTTTGGACCCCAAGATTGATGAAGGTATTTGGGCATGAAGGAAAATGCACATGCATATACAACACCCATGGATGTATAATATACATCATTTTGTTTCCGATGGTAGGTGGCACGTCACATAGATCCTCATGGTTGAGGAGAAATGAATTTTTGAAGATGACAAAGTGAATTGAATAAGGAAGTATAGGTCGGCCCTGAAGATAATTAAAGAAAAAAATTACAAAATAAGAAAGTGTCAGGTCGGCCCTAATGTTAAAAGGAAGTGACATAAAGGGTATAAATACATATCATTATACATTCATTTTAAACACACAAGTTCTTTAATGAACAAGGAGATATATGTCGAATTTCAGAGGAAATCTAAAGTAAAGAAGGTTGAATTTCAAGGGAGGATGAAGTGTCTTGGTCATGTGTTCTAAGTATCAACAATTGGTATCGGAGTAGGTTTCCTTCAAAACAGTTTAACCACTGGAAGGAACATCCTAAGCAGAAATGGAAGACAACATTCCAAATGGGATTCCACCATTTGACGGAAGCAATTTTGAATACTGGAGTAATAGAATGGAAACTTACTTGAAATATCTTGGGGTATATGTTTGGTTCTCAGTTTCTTCAGAATACAATGCTTTGAAGAAAACAAAGACTACAGCTCAAAAGGAAGCAAGAAGGAACAACAAAATGGTAATAGATACCATCCTATATGGATTGACAGATTCAGTGAAATCCAAGGTGGGATCATGTGCATAAGAAAAAGAGCTTTGGGACAAGCTACAAGACCTTTATGCAAGGGAAGAAGCAGAAGAAGAAGAAGAAGTTGAAGCAAATTACAACATCTCAGATTTCAAAGAAGAAAATAGAGGTGAGTTCTTTTGCTTTTCTTGTGAAGAAGTAGGGCATGTTGAATTTGAATTTCCTTATTCAAGGATTAAAAGAGATGATACTGAAGAAAAAAAATCCAATGAAGAAGAAGAAAATCATGAAGCAAAAATTATTCAACAAGAAGATGAGAATATTAAAAAATTGAAGCATGTTGAGATTGAAAATAACAAGCTCAAAAACACGCATAGAAAACTAAGAAGTGAATTGGGTAGTAGTGAAAATACAGTTGTAAGATTGAAGAAACAATTAGAATACTTTGAGAAACTAAGAGAAGAAACCATTTCCTTGAAAACTCTACTTGAAGAAGAAATAAGAATAGGACAAGTAATGAATTTCCAAATGATAAAGAAATAATAAGATTGTGAGAAACTTGAACAAGAAGTTGTTTCATTGAGGAAGAGCTTAAGAAACTCTCAAGTGCCAAAAGACTTAACACATCTTGGATGCATGGGTGAAACTTCATACTAAGAATATGAAAATAACAACAAGAAGGTTGAAGAAAGATCTACACAGACAGTTGATGAGAAGTGGACCAGGAATCCAAAAAGAAGGAATGATTACAAAAGAGATGAATATCCAAGAAGACCTCCTACCTTCAGGAATAAAAGAAGCTTCAATCAATATGAAGGAAAATATAGAAGAGTAGATCATGAACCCAGATGGACTACATCACAAAGAAGGTCACTGACTCCCAGGTATCAAAATTTATTTCTTAGTCATTGTTATACTTGCAAAATTTTTGGACATAAGGCAATTAATTGCAGAATCAATGAAAGGAACAACTATGCAAGAAACATGAATGGTGTAAATAGAATATATTGAAATAATCATGGATTTGTCAACAAAAGTTATAATTCATTTTCCCCATTGATGAACAAAAGTATTGTATGCTACAAATGTAATTATCTTGGTCACAAAGAACGAGATTGCAGATATATGAATGAATATGCTCCTATGCCAAATGTCCCTATGCCAATCATAGTACAGAAAAGGAGACATATGCCAAACAATGAAGATTGTCGAATAGCATTGACCACTAAAGAATGTAAAGAAGAATATGAATGGTACATAGACAATGGATATTCTTCACACATGATTGGGGATGAAGACAATTTCATCAGCTTGAAGAGAAAGGGTGGAAATGTTGCATTTGGATATGACTCATCTGCCAAAATACTTGGAGAAGGTGTAGTAGAGCTTGGAAACAAAAAAGTAAAAGCAAATAATGTCCTATTGGTTGAAGATTTGAAGCATAATCTACTCAGTGTTAGTAAAATTTGTGATCAAGGATATACTCTCATGTTTGTCTCACAAAGATGAAAAATCAAAGAAGAAGGTTCAGGAAGATTGGTTGCAACTGCAACAAGAAGACCAAGTAACATATACGTCCTAAAACCAAGAAAAATATCCAAGGAAGAAAGAGACCATAAAAATGAAGTGTTATTAAGTGCTATTATGTTCAGGGGGAGCAGCCCTGAAGAAGAGAGTTACCTTTTTCCATTAAACTCAGGGGGAGAAACCCCACCCTTTTCCATTGATGTCAAAGGGGGAGAGAAATTGGGATCATGATGACAAGGGGAACATGAGTGTTGCCATCACTGACAAAGGGGGAGATTGTTGGAATATTGGTTGTTGTCATCGATGTCAACCCTAGTCATTGGTTTTGGACCCCAATATTGATGAAGGTATTTATACATGAAGGACAGTGCACATGAAGATATAACACCCATGGATGGATAGTATACATCATGTTGTTTCCGGTGGTAGGTGGTACGTCACGTGGATCCTCATGGTTGAGGATAAATGAATTTTTGAAGATGACAAAGTGAATTGAAGAAGGAAGTACAGGTCGGCCTTGAAGATAATTAAAGAAAATAATTACAAAATAAGAAAGTGTCAGGTTGACCCTAATGTTAAAATCAAGTGACATAAAGGGTATAAATACATATCATTATACATTCATTTTAAACACACAAGTTTGTTAATGAACAATGAGATATAATTCAAATTTTAGAGGAAATTTGAAGTAAAGAAGGCCAAATTTCAAGGGAGGATGAAGTATCTTGGTGATGTGTTCTAAGTATCAACAAGTTTGGATTATTGTTTTGGAAACAAAACACTGGTTAAACTTTGAAATTTTGGACATAGATAAAGTTTGATTGCATCTAAGGTAGCATGTTTTTCTTTGTTTCACCTGAACAATATCCATATTGGTTCCCTATCATTCTACCATTTTTTCTCCAAATACATTCCCTTCACGATCCCAATTTCACTTATTGCATCCCTGTTTTGTGATATAAATTTAAAAAGAATAGTCTGCATGGAAGAAAAATAAAGATAACATAGCAAGGGTTGGTGACTTATATTCTTGATATTTTTATACATAGCTAAATTTTTTGGTTAATTGTTGAACAATATTCATATATTTATTCCTTATCATTCTACCATTTTTCACTAATTACACTCCATGTTTCCCATGAACCCTATCATTCCCTTTTCACATGGAAATTAATGAATGGTGTGTTATGGATG
The DNA here is from genome assembly GCA_009831015.1 of Picea engelmannii. Lineage (NCBI taxonomy): Eukaryota > Viridiplantae > Streptophyta > Pinopsida > Pinales > Pinaceae > Picea > Picea engelmannii. The sequence goes on along the minus strand of ML805407.1, from coordinate 313,430 downwards.
GATTTTCATGTATCTCATGTCAATTTTAGAGCCAAATTTTTATTCATGTAATCAAAGTGTCATGTATGATTTATTAATAGATTCATTACTGAAAAATTGTTAATACAGGATGGGATTTTTTAGTAGAGACAACAATGGTTGAAATAACAGAGGCAAGGGAAATTGGAATCGAGGCCATATGAGGCCTAGATTTTCTATCCATTTTGGCGTTGACCCGCAAGAATTGAAACAACTATTCCAACATGGGTTATTTAATTGGGTTGGCCATGGGATAATGCACCCTCGACTATAAATACCCCCTTTCTAGCCTCCTCAAAATATACTTGGCATTCCCGTTCCTCCACATGTGTATTTGCAGCCTGAAGTCCTCGCAAATGACGATTGGAAAGAGATCGTCAACCAACCTGTCTCTCACCATCATGGTTGGACCACTATGTCATTTCCTTTACCACCACCTATTAATACCAATTTCCAAATTTTCTGTGTTGTTTCGCTAGTTCAGTGTTCGCACGCCAGTAAGAGATTGAAAAACGATATTCCCCAACTTGTGCAAGACTAGGAAAAAACAAATTCCTCCCCTTCTTATCCCTCCACTGATTCCTCGAAATATGTGTCTTCCTGCCTTCATTTAAAGGATGACTTCTCCCATGTGATCAACAAGATACAACCCCAAGGGTCCAATCAACCACTGGCTACTTTAGAAAAGTCTAAGGGAAACAAAAATGAAAATACGAAAATTGCCTCACAAAGTGGCAAATATGGTTTTTAAATTATGTTTTATATGATTTCAGTGGATGAGGACAATGCTTAATGGTTTTCAACATTTTTGGACAACAAGCCCTATTTTTGATATTTTGTGGATAATGTGGATAATGTGGATATATATATTCTTTTTGGATATGCTATAAATTATTTATGATATTTAAATATCCAACTTAAAAGATATTCAAAGGAGTTACAAGGGTAGCATATGGTAAAAATGATTATCTTTTGTGTGTTATATTTCATGGTTTAAAAGGAAGAAATGACGGGACTCACAAGGGGTCCCACTTACCTAGTTATTATTAATTAAGATCCTTAACTATATTATTATTATTTATTTATGCTAAACTAATTAGTTAAGTTAAATCAACTTAACTAAAGAAAGTACTTGAACTACTTCAACTTATTTGGAAAGATTAAAATCTCAATGAGAAGAAGATACAAGGGGGAATAGAAGGAGAAAACAAGAATAAGGTTTTCTCTTTAGTTACATGAGATAATATTAGTTTTCATTCATTTCTGAGTTTATTCAAAGCCTAATTCTCTTCTTGATAGCAGGGTCTTATTGTAGACAACAAGGTTCAAGACTGAACCACACTTTTCAGATGCTTGTTTTAGAAGTGTTGATTCATCCTCGATAGTCTGCGTATTCTTGTATGTTTGTGAATTAAGTTTCATGGTTGATAAAGGATATCTTGCAGAGTCAAAATGGCAACAGTTTGTGGCAAGCTGATCTAGATTATTAATTTCAATTTTACTTTATTGTCGGAGTCTTTTTGTATGGTTTTTGTCGGGGATATCTAAATCATACTTTGGTCCATGCCCTCGTAGAGGTTTTGTAAAGAGAAAAACACTTTTGGTATATCATGATGAAATACAATTAGAGTGTTATTCTGTCTCATATATGTGTATCTGTGACTTGGTTACTTTTCGCTTTTGATCTCCTTGTTTAGTTTATCGCAAAATCTGTTTACATCCCAATAGTTTTTTTAAATTTTATTTTATATTGCAACATATTTAAATTATAAATCAGCCTTAGTCCTTGTAATTAATACTTTTGGATTGAGAGAATATTTTGAGGCTATAAAACTTGGGTGACATTCCCATCTATCTTGTCCTAGCTAGGTAAGATCTGAAAATGATTGAGTAAGGTAATTCATACTTTTTCCTCAACACACGCTATGCCTATAGTTGAGTGGAAAGGAAAGCACCCATGGCCAGTTGGTTGGTCACCAATTGTAACAAATAAGTAACCCTTATGCTCTGTGTGTTAACTAAAATGAATAGATTGGTGCATGTGATTGTAGTCATGGATGTGTAAGTTTGTTTGATGAATGGACTGATTTTTCTTATTGCAAGCCTGTGCACTTGAGTAATGTCGGGACAATATGAATGGTTGTTTTTGTGGATTTTTCATGGATATATATGTTTGTATATATGAAATGAATCCTTACATTATTTGCAATGTTTGTTACGTTGAGTAAGCCTGTTTATTGGACATATAGTTTATTTCATTTGCAACATTTGTACTAATGTAAACACAGATCCATATGGGAAGATATTTGCTTTGCACATCTGAATATGAGCACTCTGTATCACTCTAAAATAAAGAAAATAAATGTGGACTTGTACTTCCTATGTGCGCAGTAGGTACTCTACGACAATATGTTGTCTATGAAAATAAAACATGCAAGTAAACTAAGGAATTATCTTGTAGAAACCTTAAACGGATAAGTCCCCAAATCAAATTGTTAAACGGATGAAGAAGCTCCTGAAGGATCCTTGCAAATGGATAAGTCTTGAATTTTAGATTATTAACTTGCATAAATCCTGTGTTTTGAGAAATAAAGAATCGTAGCCATTGATATGACATACAAGTAGATCATGGACCTTCGTCGGAGTAGGCTATGCTTCCTGGAAAGGATGCACTCCAAGTCAACGAGAACCGTTGATCCATCAAAGGGTGGCTATGGTAGAATCTAGACTGTTAAATCTATTGAGGTGGTTATTATCGGGGTCCAATGACATAGAAGACCCAGAGTAATCATAGCCAGTTGAAGTCGATGTGGAAATTAGATCTTAGCTATAGAACGTGAAGGGTGAGTACCATCGAAGTCCAATGGTCGGAGTGACATTGGAAGTTGAAATGAAGGAACTTTGATAGAGGTGACTCCGACAGTCAATGAGAACCATTGTTTTATTGGAGAGTAGCTACAGTATACATTCGACCATTAGATCCATCGCTATGAGTTCCATTGAAGTTTGATGGTCAGATATGCTAGGGGACCTAGAGTGGAGGCACTCCAATGGGAAAGTTCAAGGGACAATCTAGGCCATCCATCGATGGACAACCTAGGAATTGGTCTCAATTGTAGATCATCATGGTCTTGTTGGAACAAGGTAAAAGGTTGAGTAATGTCACAATGACGTAGGGTGGGGGTGGGGGGAAATATAGAGTCAAACATATTAACAAGGGGTTCCAGTGCAACTTTTAGCGTGTCATAGGAGTGGACATGTGTCAATATATAATTAGTTAACGGGGCAAGAATGGGCCCGTAGGGCATGAAGGTCCTCAAATATTAGCTTTAAACCTTAGCTTTCATATTTTAAGAGTTGAGACATCTCGACTATTCTTCGGAGGGGTACTATTTGAAGTTTCCACGAGAGGGTGCACTCCGAAAAGAGGAACTCTAAGAGAGGAACAAAACCATTGATCCGTCGGAGGCTGACCCATAGGGTCTGAACTATCAATCGTATCAGGGTCATCGGAGTAGCCTTGGTTAAGGTACTTCGATGGGAAGACTCCGAGGATAAATGTAGCCTTTGATCATTGTAAGGGATATATTAACCCTTAGTCATAGATTTTTCACAATCTCCTCTATTCACTTGGTAAGAAATTGGAAGGAGGATAACGTCATATGACGAAGTCAGAACAATGAGAAGAACATCACTTGAGTGGATGAACTTATGTTCTTTGTGATGATGTGTATAACCATGTTAGTCCACCCATAAATTCTTGGTTGTGTCACGTGTCGTGGCATTTGGGATTCCATTTTGACAAGGAATGGGATGTTGACGTTAGAATGATGTGGAATCCCAACAAGGCAGCTAGAGTGTCCTTAGGACGACAGGTGTCAATTGTCGGTTGGTTGACAAGGGTCCAGAGAGGGAAAACGATGAAAGTCATTGATATCATTGAATATTTGACGAAGTGATCTTGATTGTTGGATCCATATGTGTCGTCGTAAAAAATGTGGGAGATTGGCATGGTCATGTTCGACCAAGAAATTTCGATGATGATGGAGTGATCACTAACGATGATGGATGTTGGGGCTAACAATAACCGTTGATCGATAGAGTGATAAGGTGAAATATACACCGTATATCTCATAGGTCACATCCTCACACCGTGTAAACTATTGGGAGTTGGTCATTAAATTTCACGCCAAAGGACATCTCTGATGTGCTCAAAACCGTCGAAATCAAGGGCTGTGAGCCGTAGGATCTGGGAAAGACGCACTTTGGTGCACCATTGTCAGAAGTCTTGGGATAGTGAGAGTGAACCACAAGATAAAAAATTTCGACGACGAAAATAATGGGCCAAGGGATTGGACCTGAGCAACGATTTTTGAGGTGGGAGTGGCCACGTTAGATGGCATGAGTGATGAGAAGACACATGGAAATGAGGTGGAATTTAACCATGAAAGTCCAAAAAATTTTGAGAGGCCATAAATTTTGATCATGATCTCGAAATTGAGCATGGTTATATTCATTGAATATCCATCGATGAGCATAGGATGATGGTATGCTCAGGAAAAGGTTTTGAGATAGTTGAGAAAAGTGAAAATTATAATGCCCCATCCCTTAAAAGGTACTTAGGGGGTCAATTTTTCTACAACAATACTGCCCTTCCACCGAGCAAATTGTTGACATCTTCACCAAGAATTTCAATGAAAAATAATTCCATAGTTTGCGCAATTGTCTTGGACTGAAGGACAAAGTTTCCTAGCAACTATATTTATCTTATTTTTATACATTGTATTTTGATGGGGGGATTTTTTCCCATGAGGTTTTCCCTCTTTCCTCACTTTATTTTAGTGTTCATTATTTGCATTGTTCATGGGTACTTAACATGGCCTTTCTTTCTAGTGTCTTACATTCATTATGTATACTCCCTAGTAGTGTTCATGGGGGGTGTTGTAGATATTACACACACCTAGGTTTTCTTTTCATTGTTTTCTCCTTTCTTCATTCACCATTGCAAGTTGTGTATGCTTCATTGTTAGCTAGATTTGGAGATATTACACACACCTAGGATTTTATTTTCATTTTATTTTCCTAAGTTTATTTGGATATGTTGAGGGTCCCTTAGTTTGATATGTTCTCCACTCACTGAGAACATTTTCCCATAGAAAATCATGCCACATACCCTCTAGTCAATTCTCAGTTATCGTTCAGTTAGATTAGTTGAGTGAAGTGTTGCATGTCAACCTCGGTTTTATCACCAAGTGTTGCATGCTAACCTCAGGATTATCACCAGTAATGCGCACTTGCATTGGGATATTCACCAACAAGGCACATTCCACATCTATGAGTGATATCCTCCTCATTTCACTCTGGTTTGGCTAGTTAACTGATCACTGCATGGCCAATTAACTAGGACTAGGTGGAAGTTGACTCCAGTGACTACCAATATGTGTCACATCTCTCTAGAACACTCCTAATGCACATTATATTGGCTACTATGGTGAGTTAGTTGTGCCATACAAATTATATCACTTGTATTGTATCAGTCTCTCATTCACATAATAGAAATTATTTCATTCTTTTCTCCATTTTTGTCTCCTTTCTTCATTCACAATTGCAAGTTGTGTATGCCTCATTGTTAGATAGATATTCTGTGAAGGTATCTCAAAAACTATACATATATCACCATAAAAACACACATGCAAACCCTATGATGCATTAATTGCATGCCATATGACATGTGCAGACCGTACAACTGCAGGGAAAGTCACACGTGAGGGCCATATAGTAGTAGGCTGCATGTGAAAACTATAGGTGAAATCAACATGACCGTACAACTGTATAGGTTGATGTCAACATCCGTACATGTGACATCAGTAGGGCCATACAACAAATTTCTAAGTTGGAAGGGTTTTCCAAATTTTTTGTTGAAGTTGTAAATTTCTCTGAGAGGACTGGTTTTGTCCTTGAGATTCTCCATCTGAAAATTTTACCGAACATAAATTTGTGTCTTTTGTGTATGAATGATTTCTCTATGATATTTTTTCTTTCGCTATAATATTTTTTTTCATAATTTCAATGTAAAATTATTCAGTGATAACAACCCTAGTTTATTGTTTGAGGTCACTTGGAAGTAATTTTTAGATCTGAAATTGAATGCATCAAATGATTAAAATTAGATATGGTATCAGAGCATAGGATCTAGAGAGAGAATTTCATCTTCTTGAGACACAAGTTGTTGTAGATTTTTTGTTGTATATTTGTACTCTTTTTTGTACATAATGGTGAGTAGTCTTAGAGTTTAGGACATATTGGAAGGGGCCGCAAATTTCCAAGCCTGGAAGGCTAGTGATATTTTTATATTCGAAGAGAATGATCTCAAAGATTACATTAAGATGGTGGTTCTAGATCCAAATGATGCACATGAATTGGAAACCCATAAGAATAAGGAAGTGAAGGCCAAGTAGGTGTTGCTGGATTCTTTGAAGGATCACTTGATTTCTCATATTTCTGAGAAGAAGACAATAAAGGATATGTATGATGCCTTGGTGGGATTGTACCAAATATGGAATACAAGCCATAATTTGATTTTGAGGGATAAGCTTCGATCTATTGAGATTTCCAAATAAGATAAAATTGCTAGATACCTCATGAGGATCACTCAGATTCATGATCATCTTATAGCCATTGGTGAGGTAGTTGATGACACAGAGTTGGTGAATGTGGCATTGAATGATTTTCCCAGGTCTTGGGAACCATTTGTGCAGGGGATTTGTGCATGAGATAAGTTTCCACCTTTTGACAAACTGTGGATCGATTGCATCTAGGAGGAGGCTTGGATAAAGTCTAGGAATGGAAATTAGAGAAGTAATGACGATGAGAATGAGGCCCTAGATTCTAATGATAGGAGGGGAAAAGGAAAAGGTTCCACAAGGGGAGAGGCATCTCCAGAGAAGTGGAAGAAGAAGGACCTTATCAAGGTCAATTTCTTTACTTTCCACAAGCAAGGCCACTATGCTTCATAGTGTCCACAATAGAAGAAAGGGAAAGGGAAACAACAAGCATCATCAACAAAGGTGGATAAGGTTTCAGACATGATTCAAAGGGAGTTCTTATTGTTCTTAGCCCTTTGTGGTACATTTTACGGTAGTGGGACTTGGTTGGTGGATAGTGGAGCTTCTCATCATATGACATGATCACATGAGTCACTCACTGGTTTTCATAGGAGGACTTAGGATTGCAGGTGGAGCTTGGTGATAATTCCAAGTATGCATTCAAAGGAGTTGGGACAACTTCGTTTCACCTGGAGTACATGAAGCCTCTCAGGATGAGTGATGCATTGTATTTACCAAGATTAAAGAAGAACCTAATTTCTATCTCTTCTATGAAGGATAGAGGGTATGAAATATAATTCTTAGGTGGACAGGTTCTTTCATGGCCGAGAGGATCAAACATTGACTCAACAGAGTTCATTAGTGTTCATGATGGTGGTCTTTACAGTTTGAATGGAAAACCAACCCAGACCTTGGTACATGACAGTGATAGTCTATGCAATCTTTGGCACATGAGATTGGGACACTTTCATTATAGGTATTTTCCAATGTTGAGGAATATGGTTACAAGTCTTTCAGAGTTTGGAGAAGAGCACCAGGGTGTATGAGGGGTTTTGAACTAGGCAAGAATGATAAGGATGTTTTTCCAAGAGTGATAGTAGGTCAAAGGGGAGCTTGGATCTAATACATTCATGTGTGTGTGCAATGATGTTAGTTCCATATTTGAGTGGTTACTTGTACTATGTAACCTTCATTGATGATTATTCTAGGAGGACATAAATATTCTTCATGAGTGCCAAGGATGAAGTCTTCATTCGATTCAGGGAGTTCAAGGCTCTTGTGGAGAATAAAAAAGGGAAGAAGATAAAGGTCATGAGGTCAAATAACAGGGGCGAGTATACCTCCAATGAATTCAACGATTTCTACAAGGAGGAAAGGATAAAGAGGGAGATGACATTGCCTTTCAACCCACAATACAATGGGGTTGTAGAGAGGAAGAATCAAACCATTGTTGAGGCTACTAGGGTGATGTTTCATGACCATGATCTACCTATGTTTCTTTGGGAAGAGACATGTAACAATATAGTCTATGTTCAGAACATGAGTCCTCATAGGATCTTGGAGAATAAGACTCTTGAGGAGGAATTCACAGGAGCTAGACCAGAGATAGGGAATTTGAGGATCTTTAGTTGTCAAGTTTACATCTATGTTCCTAAGGAGAAGAGGACGAAGTTAGAACCTTCTAGGAGGAAGGGTGTGTTTTTGGGATACAACGAGACTTTGAGGGCCTACCAGATATACAATCCATGATAGTGACATATTGAGGTTAGTCGGGATGTCAGGTTTGAGGAGGAGTTGGATTGCAGGAGGTCCTGAGAGACCATAAAAAATACAAATAGTGAGGAGCAATAGGCTCCAATGGTTGAGGAGAGTACATGTAAATATAGTATAAGGGTTCAAAATTCATACCATGAGGAGGATTCGATGGATCCGGTGGACCTTCCTAGTGACAAGGACACAGGGCCTAGATGGCTCTAGGATACTTTGAGAGATGTGGAGAGGCATGCGGCCCCTAGGGGAACCTTCAAGGAGAGAAAGCCTTTGCAAATTTTTTAGAGCTATGTGGTCCTTATGAGTATCATCATTGATTCCAAGCCTTCCATTTTTGAGGAGGCAACAAGACAACATGTTTGGAAATATGCCATGATAGAGGAGTATCAATCCATCATGAAGAATGGTGTGTGGGACATAGTTTCGAGACCAGAGGGGAAGTTTGTGATGACTTCCAAGTGGATCTATAAGATCAAGAATATTGCATATGGTATCATCGATAAGTACAAGGTGAGGTTCGTGGTGATAGGGTTCTCCTAGAAAGAAGGAGTGAACTATGAGGAGACTTTTTATCCAGTCGCCAGATACACTTCTATTAGGGATGCAATTTCTCTTACTTTGGTTATGGGGTGCAGGATACGTTAGATGGATGTTAATACAACATTCCTAAATGGTGTGATTGAGGAAGAGGTGTACATTGATAAACCTCAAGGATTTGAGGTACATGGGAGGAAGTCCCATCTTTGTAGGTTGAAGAAAGCTTTGTATGAACTTAGGCAGGAATCTAGGGCATGGTACTTGAGGATCGACGGGTATTTGCAGAGCATGGGATTCGCCAAGAGTGAAGTGGATCCCATCCTATATATCATACAAAATGGTGAGGATCCTCTTATATTGGTGTTGTATGTCGATGATATGTTCCTCACAGGAGAAGAGAAGCTCATTTCCAGTTGCAAGAGGGATTTGTATTTAGAGTTCGAGATGAATGATATTGGATTGATGCATTACTTCTTGGGATTGGAGGTGTGGCAACAACTGGGAGAGATCTTCCTCAGACAAGGGAATTATGTATTTGAGATACTAAGGAGGCTCAGGATGATGGACTGTAAGTCCATGAATACACCTATGATCACCAATTTGAATAAGTTGCGGGATTAGGATTCATACTTGGAGGATCCCATGATATACATATAGTTGATTGGTTTGTTGATGTATCTAGTCAAAACTAGGCCAAATATCTGCTTTGTTGTCAACATCTTGATCCAATTCATGGTTGAGCCAAGGCAGGTGCATTGGGTTGCAATGAAGCATGTTCTCGGGTACCTTCAAGGTACAGTTGGATTTGGTCTAATATATATCGGGGGTGATGGAGTGAAGTTTCATGGATATTTAGACTCATAGTGCATTTGATAGGAAGATCACTTCTAGTGGTTTTTTCAACCTAGGATCAATAATGGTTTCTTGGTTTAGCATGAAATAGACTTCCGTGGCACTTAGTTTAGCAGAGGCAGAGTATATGGCAGCTCGTTTGGTGAGTTGTGAGGATATTTGGCTTCACAAGATTCTTGCATGGTTATTTGGTCAGATGTTGCAGCCTACTATGATTTACTGAAACAACCAGAGTTGTATCAAAATCTTAAAGAATACAGTGTTTCATGACAGGTCGAAACACACTGAGATCAAATACCACTTCATCAGAGACAGGGTGAAGAAGGGAGCTATAATATCTAGTACATTTCCACAGTTGAGAGGATTGCAAATATTCTCACCAAGCCCCTAGTGAAGCTGAAGTTCATCTACTTTAGAGAAAATCTAGGAGTGGTGGAGAATACCTCCCTCGCTAAGAGAGAGTGTTGATATTTTTGTAGCTTCAGGGAGTTATTCTCACACTGGCCTTGGTGTCAGGCATGTGGAAATATTTTTTGGCAATCACATTGCATTATTTTTGTGAAAACCCCTTTTATGTAGAGTTGGGGATTGGAATTGTTATTTTTGGGGCTTGTCACCCACTTGGAGGAATAAACAATTCTAATTTAATGTTGAGTTTAGAAGGAGATCCTAAATTCACTCTTAGACTCCTATAAAAGGAGAGGAAATGTGAGGAGACACCACACATATTATTTTGTCATTATGGTGTTGGTATGAGTAAGTGAGGACTCTTGCCAAGGAGATTGGGGTGGAAGTTTCAGTAAGGAAATTATTCACTTGGGAAAATATTATCTAAGGTTTTTGGTATTTCTTTCTCCGTTTTCTAGCCAAGGAAGAGAAGCTACATGCATGAGGAGAGAGGAGGAATAGGCCGCACGTGTGGAGTCATATAGTATGTACAGAAGGATGTACCACATGTGTGATCGTACAACAGTAGATCGTTGCACGTGTGAGCCGTACATCACATTTATTGTAGGTCATACAACATGTTCAGACTATACAAATGTAGGGACAATCACACGTGTGAGCCATACAAATGTTGGCCGCACATGTGAACTGCAAGTGACGTCAGCAGGAATGTACAACCATACAATTGATGTCAATTTGGTCATATAGTATATTTGTAAGTTGGAAGGGTCCTTGGGATTATCAATCTAAAAATATTACTAAACACAAATTTGTGTCTCTTGTGTATGTATGATTTCTCTCTGATCTTTGTGCTTCCACTATAATTTTTCTGTCATAATTTTAGTGTAAAATTATTCAGTGAAAACAACCCTAGTTTATTGTTTGAGGTCACTTGGAAATAATTTTCAGATATGAAATTGAATGCATTAAATGCTTAAAATTTGACAATTACATTAAAATTAATGGGTATTAAAACTAGGGATGTTACAACAAGAATGCATAGTTCCTACCAAAGATGTAAAGGAACTTCTCAGAATAGATTTAAGGAAATTCCTTGTGAGTTCAATCCTATTTTTCATTTACTTTGGATCATGTGTAATTGACAATCTAAGATAGCCAATAATTTTGTGGATTAGGATGTTTGATTTCAATTTATTTCGTGGATTTGGGAATGTAATTGTACCCATTTAAATTTATAGAACCGAGGTATTAAGGCCTTTATATATAATATTTGTATCTATTGATCCAAAGATATTTCTCATCTAATTCTAGAAGTTGTAACCTAAATTATTTGGAAAGCACAAAAAAACTAGATTTGTTTGTTATTCTAATATGTTTTGAGTAGTGGAGCTTGTGAGTGATTTTTTATTTTTGAAGTCACTAAGTTATTGTTGTTTTAATCTAGATTTGTTTTTCATGTATTTTAATCCATTTTTGTATTATAAACTTGTAGAGGGAGGAGGAATATACTTTTTCCTAGATACAAAATGTAGTATTGGTCCAAGTGAAAGTGGAAAAGGATCAATTACCACATATGGCATTGAACCAAAATTAGGTGATGTATCGATGTAGAAGTTATTAGAGTCTATATTATGCTCAACACTTAGTTCAAGCAAGATTTTGTTGATGCTAAACAAATGGTAGGAGTGCCTCTCAAAGGAGGACTTTGTAAGGTTTGTAGCATGGATTATGTTTTTTGGGACTCATGAACCTGAAATGTTATGCATAATATTGTTTCTCTTGGAAGAACAAAATAATGTGAAAAGCTTGATCTAAAACATGTGTGATGTATGCACCACTGGTTGAAGAAACATTTAAAAAAAAGTAAAATAAAAGAGGCCAAACAAAATATGCCTAGTGACAATCCACACCATAATCAAATAAGGTAATAATCTTCTCTTCTTTCACCTAGAAGTACGCATCTTATGCATAAAGGAAAATTTCTTCTTCCAAATGTTGTCAAAGTATGATATAAGTTGTGCATAGATTTCATGATAGTCCATGTAGGCCTAGATAAGATGGACGAGGCTGCATGTTTCAATGTAATCTTTGCTTGAATTCCATGATAGTTCATGTAGACCTAGATAAGATTGATGAGGTTGCATATTTCAATGTAGATAAGAGGAGCATGAATAAATATATAGTTATACCTTATATTACTACTTGTCATTTACTCTACCGATCCAATTTTTTTGGAGAGATTTTGTAGTAAAATTAATCTATTTACAATAAGTGACTTACAATGGAAAAAAAAAAAGTTTTGGGAAACTCCTCATCAAGGAGGAAAATTGTCAAATATTTTTTCATTCTAACTGTTGAAAATAAAGAGAACGTACATACCAACTAGTTATTCGTGTTTAAATAGCTCCAAGGAATTGGTTAAGTAGCCTTGCATCTTCTTGTACTCTTTAAAAAAGTAGTATCTCCTCTTGTGGATACAAAATCAAAATTAGTTACTCATTATCTGGTGAAAATGGTTCCAAACTAAATATTTATTTACTAAGGAAATATTGTTTTATATAAGAGCATTACGCTATTGATAACGTTGGGACACCATTATGTCAAACTTAAGAAACAAATAAAACTCTCAAACATTTTAACTCATATAAGCAGATAGTAAGGAGAATGTGGGGCCGATAAGTATGCTTCACTCATAGATGAAGTTGTTTCGTATGATTGAGTTTCTTTCCATATCTACAAAACAACCGCCAATGCGTCATTTGTTTTTCCAAATAAACATTATTCCATGAACCTTTAAACATGTTAAAATATCAAATATGCTCATTTTTTCCAAAATAATCATAATAGTTGTTGTATTGATTTTCTTTTGGAGATTTATACTAAGGAAATAGACTTTTAGAACTTTGTCACAAATCACTTCCACAATAGAGTAAATTATTCTTGCATGTACAACTATGAGAAGCATCCAATCTAGGGTCCTTTTCATCAACCATCTCTCAAAGGGTCATTTTAAACACATCTAATATAAATGTCGCGTCATAGACACACCTATGCTCCTTGAAGATCCAAGTTAAGACAATGCTTAGATATTGTTTCAAGGACACTACACACTCCTTACTCGATCATCCTTAAGATTGAAATACAATTTTATAGTGATTAACAAATTCACTTTCAATATCCTCTTGGACAGACATGCATCTCATCACTATTTAAATAATATCATTTTCCCCCAACCTCCTTGGTAGCCAAGTTTAAAAAAAAATCAATGGGATTGTCCAATGTCCTCAACTAGTGAAAATTTGAGCACCTATGACACAATAAAACTTGTACTCTAATAAATGATTGATTTTGAATACCTAATCCTACTTATCCTTGTTGAAGGGGTCATTTTGGAGCACATGAGAAACATACTCTTACTTTTCAATAATAGTTCAATTACGATTTCATCATACAAATACAATCTAACAATCATAACCTCTAAGAAAGGACATAATTTAAGAGATGACATCTTCCCAAAAAACAATCCATTCTTTGTTTCCTCTTGGCCTAGGAATTAAATCCCAAATTCCATTGATACAAACACATAATGCAGGTTGAATATGGGAAAAAATGATAGTAAATCAATTTCTACACATTCACACTTTTTTTATCACCCCATGATATATAAAACTAGAGAGGCTAGTGGTATGAGAGAGTGGTAGTCCCCAAAGCATGATTTGGATTCCTCCAATTGGGCCAAAATTATATCTACTCAAAACTCATGGCCATGTCTAACCTTTGCACGAACTACCCAAGGGATTTATGGAAATTATTCTAAGGCAACCATAATTCTACAAAATTTTCACCAAAATATGTTAGGGTCATAAATCCCTAACCTAAAATTTATGGCTATCCATGCTTATTTTTACTTGGAAAGAAACCAAAGAGTCGTTCCCTTTCTTTATCTTATTGGTTCTCAACCATTTGAAAATATCAACAAGCAAGCCAATGAGATTTCAAAAACTTGTCAACCATTCATATCTAAAAGGTTGTGTATTCTTTCACATCATTGGAGGCATAAATGTTGTCCATCCCTAAAAAACAACCATTTAAATTTTATCTATAAATGGGGGGCTTATAGTCCACTTGTTTCACCAAAATTGATGCTTTGGGGAATTAGCTCTTTGTTCTCAATCTTGGAAAAATATATTATTCTTCAAAATGACTCCAAGGCCTCTGTTCTTGGGTATAAATTTCATACCAACAAATAATTAACAATGCCAATAATAACCAAGACCATGAAAATACTCTATCTTTGAGAAGTTTGTATCTGATGCAACTCTTTTGCACATTGTTGTCTAATTGAACTAGATATTTCAATATGCTTGATGCTAAGACACCATCATGGTTTTGTGTGTGTGTTTAGTTCTGATTGTAGTGGTTATGATTGAGGAATTGTATACCTTTCCCAACAGTTCAATACTTTAGGAAAGACCACCCAACCAATGGTGCCAATAATTGATGAAGCTTGTTGGGGTTAAAAAACAACCACCAAAATTGTTTATGCACAAGGTTTATAGCTCTATTCTCAATGGAACCAAATTGGTATAACAATTAATTTCCAACTCAAATGCAAATTGAATTATGAACTCTACATGTTGAATATGTAAATCCAACATTTCTACTTTTGGTATCATTGGGAAGGATTGACATGAGGATCAACTATCTTTCTCTACTTCAAATATTGCTCCTATTCTTGAGGTATGAGAATATGGTTATTTTTGTATGGATAAACAAATTCCTAAGGAGCATGTTCATTGCCTCTGTGAGGTGCCAACTAGATATCTCATTGTGTCACAATGTAATATCTCAACAAAAAGATTCAATAAGAACAAATCTACCTTTCACAAATGTTAAAATTTTATGTGTCTACAAATGGATATGGTTGGGAATTGACTCTACCTTCCCAATGTTCCTACACAACACTTAGTGAATTGTAAATATACCCATTCAACAACACTTAGTGAATTGTAAATATACCCATTCAAAAACACTTAGATAATTTTAGAACTACCCATTCAACGTGTGTGTGTGTGCACACGCTATCCACACTTGCCTACTTAATGCTCTTCCCATTGAAATTTAATTTGTACTAAAGAAAGGAATGTTGCAAGTGGTAGAAACAAACATTGTAGAGATTGTATCGCTCAGCTCAACAAGAGGTAAATTGGGCACTAGTAAATACACCAATGATTCAATCACATTCTAAATCGATTTGTGGAAACAATTTGGTGAAGGGGATATGATTCCTATGGAAAATATGCTTGCAACATAACTTCTATAATATGAATTAAATTGGGTGATAGAGCCAATTTTATAGTGAAAACATAGACTACAATTCCCAAAGAATGATTCTAACGATTATTTCATAGAACCCAAAGTCATGAAAATGATTTGGATTTGGGATCACACTCACACAATACCCAATGCACTTTTCAACAAAAGACAAATGATAAGGTTCCATTCAACATACATAGTGAATCAATATGAATATAGAACACTTCTATGTGGCCCTCCACGAATGTGTACAACCACATACAGTCTATGCGATGCTTGCATGAATTGTAAATGGCTCAAAGAATGTGTACGACCTTTTAGACAACCAAGGTTAACCTCGAATTTTCCACAACATGTAAGAGAAATGCTTTGACCCTGGTAAGCATAAAAATGCCTAGTAGTCCACCAAACTCAAATAAACCAATTTCGAAACCTCCTACAAAAGTGCTATGAATATGAGATAATAACCATTGATCTCTAGGCCTGGAAATGCATCCCATGGTGGTAGTAATAGAGCTGTTATACTATGTGATAGACAAGTGTTGAGTACATAGTAGACCCTTTTAAAAAATTTCAAATTTAGGGTACCACTTTCTTATTTTTATTTTTTTCATATTTCTTTATGTTTTGCTTCTACAGATTGCATACTTGTTTTCTCTAATCTTGTTCATTTTTTCTCTCATTTTCTTCATTATTGGAAAAATATTAGGAAAACACTCAATAAATTTTCATGTTTGCACACAAGGGGAAAATAAATAATTAAAAAATAATAAAAAGAGATCAAAACACAAAGTTTTTCAAAAGTACTGATAAGACCATTGGGATCGGGGAAAAAATGAATGAGTCAAAATAACCCAAACGCTCGATGTTGATGAAAGTATTAGGAGAGGTGTCCATGAGATATCGACGTCAGGGGGAAGTCCAATAAGTTTGCAATAAAAGTGTCAAAATTTCGTCGATTATCGATAAGTCAATGATCATTAGCAGAATTCATTAGAGCTTCGAGGAAAAGAGTTAACAGATTCTACCGATCACCGATAATCTATCGACATATGTGAAAAAAATTATGAAGTCCATAAGCAATGAATAGGAGATATCACCAATCGTTGATAAGTTATCAACATCAACATAAATTTTAGAAGTTGAGGATAAATAAGGTAAACATGTCTTTGCCAATATTGATGAACCATGAACCAAAAGGTAAATCCCAGTCATTCGATCATGAGTAAGGATGAATCTTGACCATTGAATCTTTCCATGCGAATTGTGTCTGCCCTGATGACTGTACAAGTCCACGTCCCTTTCCACATCATAATGTCATGTCATCAGTCGTACATTTCCATGTCACTAACCGTACTTCATCTATGCCATGTCATCATTCAAAAGTGTCGATAAACTATAAAATGACATAAATATGTGTGACCTATCATTAAAACATGTTTGAAATTAGACATAAAAAATTAATGGTGGCCTTTGAACCTGAAAATATATAGAATCTCGTTGTAATGATTGAAATTGTTTCCATATTCAATTGTAGAACCCTTAAATTGAACACTTGTTTCTATTTTTGTTGTTATTTACAATCAAGTGTTTGAGAATTTGTTGTCAAGAGGAGTGTGTTGAGGCTAATTGATTGATTGAATTGTTTACTACATATGTCTCTCTACATCATCAAGTTTAGTGAGTAACCTTCTATTAAGATTTTTATTCAAATAGGTTTTCATTCATCACTTCATCATTGTGATTTCATTTTGAATTGGGATTAAAAGAAATTGATCATAGCTCGATAAATGGTTTATTCCATAGGAAAAATGTTTTCGAGAAGAGTTACTCCTCGACAGTCCCCAAAGACCCCAAAAGGGAAATCTATTCAACTAGGCGAAGCATCAACCCACTGTTGATGAAAAGGAATGGAAGTCCTTATACCAACATTTTCAAATCTTGTTGGGATAAGGAAAGATAGGCAGGGTTATCACTCTAAATTTATAGCCTTAACAAAAATACCAATTATCCCTCAAGCAATATGTACTTGGGCCTAATGTTATTTTATGTGTATGTGTTTTAAAAAGAGAAAATAAAAAAATGCTCGTATGTAAAATTCATAACAGATTTGAAAAAAAAATCAAGAAATCAAATCTGAAACATCATTATACAACAAGTCCAATGATGAGACCAAAACCAATAGATGATTTTATTGATTCAATTCTAAATTACAATAAAAAAAACTTTCTTTTCATACCCCTATGGGGGTAAGGACCAAAGTTGGACTTAGAAGTCTAAGGTGGAATATTACATCACACATAGACCACTAATGTCTTCGAAGAAAAGACCAAGACTAAGAATAATGGATCAACTAAGCCACAAATGCATCACTATCTTGACTCTGAAAAATAATTCTAA
>ML805407.1:152558-280751 GCA_009831015.1 Picea engelmannii | reverse complement strand
TCACGTGGATCCTCATGGTTGAGGATAAATGAATTTTTGAAGATGACAAAGTGAATTGAAGAAGGAAGTACAGGTCGGCCTTGAAGATAATTAAAGAAAATAATTACAAAATAAGAAAGTGTCAGGTTGACCCTAATGTTAAAATCAAGTGACATAAAGGGTATAAATACATATCATTATACATTCATTTTAAACACACAAGTTTGTTAATGAACAATGAGATATAATTCAAATTTTAGAGGAAATTTGAAGTAAAGAAGGCCAAATTTCAAGGGAGGATGAAGTATCTTGGTGATGTGTTCTAAGTATCAACAAGTTTGGATTATTGTTTTGGAAACAAAACACTGGTTAAACTTTGAAATTTTGGACATAGATAAAGTTTGATTGCATCTAAGGTAGCATGTTTTTCTTTGTTTCACCTGAACAATATCCATATTGGTTCCCTATCATTCTACCATTTTTTCTCCAAATACATTCCCTTCACGATCCCAATTTCACTTATTGCATCCCTGTTTTGTGATATAAATTTAAAAAGAATAGTCTGCATGGAAGAAAAATAAAGATAACATAGCAAGGGTTGGTGACTTATATTCTTGATATTTTTATACATAGCTAAATTTTTTGGTTAATTGTTGAACAATATTCATATATTTATTCCTTATCATTCTACCATTTTTCACTAATTACACTCCATGTTTCCCATGAACCCTATCATTCCCTTTTCACATGGAAATTAATGAATGGTGTGTTATGGATGGATTTTCATGTATCTCATGTCAATTTTAGAGCCAAATTTTTATTCATGTAATCAAAGTGTCATGTATGATTTATTAATAGATTCATTACTGAAAAATTGTTAATACAGGATGGGATTTTTTAGTAGAGACAACAATGGTTGAAATAACAGAGGCAAGGGAAATTGGAATCGAGGCCATATGAGGCCTAGATTTTCTATCCATTTTGGCGTTGACCCGCAAGAATTGAAACAACTATTCCAACATGGGTTATTTAATTGGGTTGGCCATGGGATAATGCACCCTCGACTATAAATACCCCCTTTCTAGCCTCCTCAAAATATACTTGGCATTCCCGTTCCTCCACATGTGTATTTGCAGCCTGAAGTCCTCGCAAATGACGATTGGAAAGAGATCGTCAACCAACCTGTCTCTCACCATCATGGTTGGACCACTATGTCATTTCCTTTACCACCACCTATTAATACCAATTTCCAAATTTTCTGTGTTGTTTCGCTAGTTCAGTGTTCGCACGCCAGTAAGAGATTGAAAAACGATATTCCCCAACTTGTGCAAGACTAGGAAAAAACAAATTCCTCCCCTTCTTATCCCTCCACTGATTCCTCGAAATATGTGTCTTCCTGCCTTCATTTAAAGGATGACTTCTCCCATGTGATCAACAAGATACAACCCCAAGGGTCCAATCAACCACTGGCTACTTTAGAAAAGTCTAAGGGAAACAAAAATGAAAATACGAAAATTGCCTCACAAAGTGGCAAATATGGTTTTTAAATTATGTTTTATATGATTTCAGTGGATGAGGACAATGCTTAATGGTTTTCAACATTTTTGGACAACAAGCCCTATTTTTGATATTTTGTGGATAATGTGGATAATGTGGATATATATATTCTTTTTGGATATGCTATAAATTATTTATGATATTTAAATATCCAACTTAAAAGATATTCAAAGGAGTTACAAGGGTAGCATATGGTAAAAATGATTATCTTTTGTGTGTTATATTTCATGGTTTAAAAGGAAGAAATGACGGGACTCACAAGGGGTCCCACTTACCTAGTTATTATTAATTAAGATCCTTAACTATATTATTATTATTTATTTATGCTAAACTAATTAGTTAAGTTAAATCAACTTAACTAAAGAAAGTACTTGAACTACTTCAACTTATTTGGAAAGATTAAAATCTCAATGAGAAGAAGATACAAGGGGGAATAGAAGGAGAAAACAAGAATAAGGTTTTCTCTTTAGTTACATGAGATAATATTAGTTTTCATTCATTTCTGAGTTTATTCAAAGCCTAATTCTCTTCTTGATAGCAGGGTCTTATTGTAGACAACAAGGTTCAAGACTGAACCACACTTTTCAGATGCTTGTTTTAGAAGTGTTGATTCATCCTCGATAGTCTGCGTATTCTTGTATGTTTGTGAATTAAGTTTCATGGTTGATAAAGGATATCTTGCAGAGTCAAAATGGCAACAGTTTGTGGCAAGCTGATCTAGATTATTAATTTCAATTTTACTTTATTGTCGGAGTCTTTTTGTATGGTTTTTGTCGGGGATATCTAAATCATACTTTGGTCCATGCCCTCGTAGAGGTTTTGTAAAGAGAAAAACACTTTTGGTATATCATGATGAAATACAATTAGAGTGTTATTCTGTCTCATATATGTGTATCTGTGACTTGGTTACTTTTCGCTTTTGATCTCCTTGTTTAGTTTATCGCAAAATCTGTTTACATCCCAATAGTTTTTTTAAATTTTATTTTATATTGCAACATATTTAAATTATAAATCAGCCTTAGTCCTTGTAATTAATACTTTTGGATTGAGAGAATATTTTGAGGCTATAAAACTTGGGTGACATTCCCATCTATCTTGTCCTAGCTAGGTAAGATCTGAAAATGATTGAGTAAGGTAATTCATACTTTTTCCTCAACACACGCTATGCCTATAGTTGAGTGGAAAGGAAAGCACCCATGGCCAGTTGGTTGGTCACCAATTGTAACAAATAAGTAACCCTTATGCTCTGTGTGTTAACTAAAATGAATAGATTGGTGCATGTGATTGTAGTCATGGATGTGTAAGTTTGTTTGATGAATGGACTGATTTTTCTTATTGCAAGCCTGTGCACTTGAGTAATGTCGGGACAATATGAATGGTTGTTTTTGTGGATTTTTCATGGATATATATGTTTGTATATATGAAATGAATCCTTACATTATTTGCAATGTTTGTTACGTTGAGTAAGCCTGTTTATTGGACATATAGTTTATTTCATTTGCAACATTTGTACTAATGTAAACACAGATCCATATGGGAAGATATTTGCTTTGCACATCTGAATATGAGCACTCTGTATCACTCTAAAATAAAGAAAATAAATGTGGACTTGTACTTCCTATGTGCGCAGTAGGTACTCTACGACAATATGTTGTCTATGAAAATAAAACATGCAAGTAAACTAAGGAATTATCTTGTAGAAACCTTAAACGGATAAGTCCCCAAATCAAATTGTTAAACGGATGAAGAAGCTCCTGAAGGATCCTTGCAAATGGATAAGTCTTGAATTTTAGATTATTAACTTGCATAAATCCTGTGTTTTGAGAAATAAAGAATCGTAGCCATTGATATGACATACAAGTAGATCATGGACCTTCGTCGGAGTAGGCTATGCTTCCTGGAAAGGATGCACTCCAAGTCAACGAGAACCGTTGATCCATCAAAGGGTGGCTATGGTAGAATCTAGACTGTTAAATCTATTGAGGTGGTTATTATCGGGGTCCAATGACATAGAAGACCCAGAGTAATCATAGCCAGTTGAAGTCGATGTGGAAATTAGATCTTAGCTATAGAACGTGAAGGGTGAGTACCATCGAAGTCCAATGGTCGGAGTGACATTGGAAGTTGAAATGAAGGAACTTTGATAGAGGTGACTCCGACAGTCAATGAGAACCATTGTTTTATTGGAGAGTAGCTACAGTATACATTCGACCATTAGATCCATCGCTATGAGTTCCATTGAAGTTTGATGGTCAGATATGCTAGGGGACCTAGAGTGGAGGCACTCCAATGGGAAAGTTCAAGGGACAATCTAGGCCATCCATCGATGGACAACCTAGGAATTGGTCTCAATTGTAGATCATCATGGTCTTGTTGGAACAAGGTAAAAGGTTGAGTAATGTCACAATGACGTAGGGTGGGGGTGGGGGGAAATATAGAGTCAAACATATTAACAAGGGGTTCCAGTGCAACTTTTAGCGTGTCATAGGAGTGGACATGTGTCAATATATAATTAGTTAACGGGGCAAGAATGGGCCCGTAGGGCATGAAGGTCCTCAAATATTAGCTTTAAACCTTAGCTTTCATATTTTAAGAGTTGAGACATCTCGACTATTCTTCGGAGGGGTACTATTTGAAGTTTCCACGAGAGGGTGCACTCCGAAAAGAGGAACTCTAAGAGAGGAACAAAACCATTGATCCGTCGGAGGCTGACCCATAGGGTCTGAACTATCAATCGTATCAGGGTCATCGGAGTAGCCTTGGTTAAGGTACTTCGATGGGAAGACTCCGAGGATAAATGTAGCCTTTGATCATTGTAAGGGATATATTAACCCTTAGTCATAGATTTTTCACAATCTCCTCTATTCACTTGGTAAGAAATTGGAAGGAGGATAACGTCATATGACGAAGTCAGAACAATGAGAAGAACATCACTTGAGTGGATGAACTTATGTTCTTTGTGATGATGTGTATAACCATGTTAGTCCACCCATAAATTCTTGGTTGTGTCACGTGTCGTGGCATTTGGGATTCCATTTTGACAAGGAATGGGATGTTGACGTTAGAATGATGTGGAATCCCAACAAGGCAGCTAGAGTGTCCTTAGGACGACAGGTGTCAATTGTCGGTTGGTTGACAAGGGTCCAGAGAGGGAAAACGATGAAAGTCATTGATATCATTGAATATTTGACGAAGTGATCTTGATTGTTGGATCCATATGTGTCGTCGTAAAAAATGTGGGAGATTGGCATGGTCATGTTCGACCAAGAAATTTCGATGATGATGGAGTGATCACTAACGATGATGGATGTTGGGGCTAACAATAACCGTTGATCGATAGAGTGATAAGGTGAAATATACACCGTATATCTCATAGGTCACATCCTCACACCGTGTAAACTATTGGGAGTTGGTCATTAAATTTCACGCCAAAGGACATCTCTGATGTGCTCAAAACCGTCGAAATCAAGGGCTGTGAGCCGTAGGATCTGGGAAAGACGCACTTTGGTGCACCATTGTCAGAAGTCTTGGGATAGTGAGAGTGAACCACAAGATAAAAAATTTCGACGACGAAAATAATGGGCCAAGGGATTGGACCTGAGCAACGATTTTTGAGGTGGGAGTGGCCACGTTAGATGGCATGAGTGATGAGAAGACACATGGAAATGAGGTGGAATTTAACCATGAAAGTCCAAAAAATTTTGAGAGGCCATAAATTTTGATCATGATCTCGAAATTGAGCATGGTTATATTCATTGAATATCCATCGATGAGCATAGGATGATGGTATGCTCAGGAAAAGGTTTTGAGATAGTTGAGAAAAGTGAAAATTATAATGCCCCATCCCTTAAAAGGTACTTAGGGGGTCAATTTTTCTACAACAATACTGCCCTTCCACCGAGCAAATTGTTGACATCTTCACCAAGAATTTCAATGAAAAATAATTCCATAGTTTGCGCAATTGTCTTGGACTGAAGGACAAAGTTTCCTAGCAACTATATTTATCTTATTTTTATACATTGTATTTTGATGGGGGGATTTTTTCCCATGAGGTTTTCCCTCTTTCCTCACTTTATTTTAGTGTTCATTATTTGCATTGTTCATGGGTACTTAACATGGCCTTTCTTTCTAGTGTCTTACATTCATTATGTATACTCCCTAGTAGTGTTCATGGGGGGTGTTGTAGATATTACACACACCTAGGTTTTCTTTTCATTGTTTTCTCCTTTCTTCATTCACCATTGCAAGTTGTGTATGCTTCATTGTTAGCTAGATTTGGAGATATTACACACACCTAGGATTTTATTTTCATTTTATTTTCCTAAGTTTATTTGGATATGTTGAGGGTCCCTTAGTTTGATATGTTCTCCACTCACTGAGAACATTTTCCCATAGAAAATCATGCCACATACCCTCTAGTCAATTCTCAGTTATCGTTCAGTTAGATTAGTTGAGTGAAGTGTTGCATGTCAACCTCGGTTTTATCACCAAGTGTTGCATGCTAACCTCAGGATTATCACCAGTAATGCGCACTTGCATTGGGATATTCACCAACAAGGCACATTCCACATCTATGAGTGATATCCTCCTCATTTCACTCTGGTTTGGCTAGTTAACTGATCACTGCATGGCCAATTAACTAGGACTAGGTGGAAGTTGACTCCAGTGACTACCAATATGTGTCACATCTCTCTAGAACACTCCTAATGCACATTATATTGGCTACTATGGTGAGTTAGTTGTGCCATACAAATTATATCACTTGTATTGTATCAGTCTCTCATTCACATAATAGAAATTATTTCATTCTTTTCTCCATTTTTGTCTCCTTTCTTCATTCACAATTGCAAGTTGTGTATGCCTCATTGTTAGATAGATATTCTGTGAAGGTATCTCAAAAACTATACATATATCACCATAAAAACACACATGCAAACCCTATGATGCATTAATTGCATGCCATATGACATGTGCAGACCGTACAACTGCAGGGAAAGTCACACGTGAGGGCCATATAGTAGTAGGCTGCATGTGAAAACTATAGGTGAAATCAACATGACCGTACAACTGTATAGGTTGATGTCAACATCCGTACATGTGACATCAGTAGGGCCATACAACAAATTTCTAAGTTGGAAGGGTTTTCCAAATTTTTTGTTGAAGTTGTAAATTTCTCTGAGAGGACTGGTTTTGTCCTTGAGATTCTCCATCTGAAAATTTTACCGAACATAAATTTGTGTCTTTTGTGTATGAATGATTTCTCTATGATATTTTTTCTTTCGCTATAATATTTTTTTTCATAATTTCAATGTAAAATTATTCAGTGATAACAACCCTAGTTTATTGTTTGAGGTCACTTGGAAGTAATTTTTAGATCTGAAATTGAATGCATCAAATGATTAAAATTAGATATGGTATCAGAGCATAGGATCTAGAGAGAGAATTTCATCTTCTTGAGACACAAGTTGTTGTAGATTTTTTGTTGTATATTTGTACTCTTTTTTGTACATAATGGTGAGTAGTCTTAGAGTTTAGGACATATTGGAAGGGGCCGCAAATTTCCAAGCCTGGAAGGCTAGTGATATTTTTATATTCGAAGAGAATGATCTCAAAGATTACATTAAGATGGTGGTTCTAGATCCAAATGATGCACATGAATTGGAAACCCATAAGAATAAGGAAGTGAAGGCCAAGTAGGTGTTGCTGGATTCTTTGAAGGATCACTTGATTTCTCATATTTCTGAGAAGAAGACAATAAAGGATATGTATGATGCCTTGGTGGGATTGTACCAAATATGGAATACAAGCCATAATTTGATTTTGAGGGATAAGCTTCGATCTATTGAGATTTCCAAATAAGATAAAATTGCTAGATACCTCATGAGGATCACTCAGATTCATGATCATCTTATAGCCATTGGTGAGGTAGTTGATGACACAGAGTTGGTGAATGTGGCATTGAATGATTTTCCCAGGTCTTGGGAACCATTTGTGCAGGGGATTTGTGCATGAGATAAGTTTCCACCTTTTGACAAACTGTGGATCGATTGCATCTAGGAGGAGGCTTGGATAAAGTCTAGGAATGGAAATTAGAGAAGTAATGACGATGAGAATGAGGCCCTAGATTCTAATGATAGGAGGGGAAAAGGAAAAGGTTCCACAAGGGGAGAGGCATCTCCAGAGAAGTGGAAGAAGAAGGACCTTATCAAGGTCAATTTCTTTACTTTCCACAAGCAAGGCCACTATGCTTCATAGTGTCCACAATAGAAGAAAGGGAAAGGGAAACAACAAGCATCATCAACAAAGGTGGATAAGGTTTCAGACATGATTCAAAGGGAGTTCTTATTGTTCTTAGCCCTTTGTGGTACATTTTACGGTAGTGGGACTTGGTTGGTGGATAGTGGAGCTTCTCATCATATGACATGATCACATGAGTCACTCACTGGTTTTCATAGGAGGACTTAGGATTGCAGGTGGAGCTTGGTGATAATTCCAAGTATGCATTCAAAGGAGTTGGGACAACTTCGTTTCACCTGGAGTACATGAAGCCTCTCAGGATGAGTGATGCATTGTATTTACCAAGATTAAAGAAGAACCTAATTTCTATCTCTTCTATGAAGGATAGAGGGTATGAAATATAATTCTTAGGTGGACAGGTTCTTTCATGGCCGAGAGGATCAAACATTGACTCAACAGAGTTCATTAGTGTTCATGATGGTGGTCTTTACAGTTTGAATGGAAAACCAACCCAGACCTTGGTACATGACAGTGATAGTCTATGCAATCTTTGGCACATGAGATTGGGACACTTTCATTATAGGTATTTTCCAATGTTGAGGAATATGGTTACAAGTCTTTCAGAGTTTGGAGAAGAGCACCAGGGTGTATGAGGGGTTTTGAACTAGGCAAGAATGATAAGGATGTTTTTCCAAGAGTGATAGTAGGTCAAAGGGGAGCTTGGATCTAATACATTCATGTGTGTGTGCAATGATGTTAGTTCCATATTTGAGTGGTTACTTGTACTATGTAACCTTCATTGATGATTATTCTAGGAGGACATAAATATTCTTCATGAGTGCCAAGGATGAAGTCTTCATTCGATTCAGGGAGTTCAAGGCTCTTGTGGAGAATAAAAAAGGGAAGAAGATAAAGGTCATGAGGTCAAATAACAGGGGCGAGTATACCTCCAATGAATTCAACGATTTCTACAAGGAGGAAAGGATAAAGAGGGAGATGACATTGCCTTTCAACCCACAATACAATGGGGTTGTAGAGAGGAAGAATCAAACCATTGTTGAGGCTACTAGGGTGATGTTTCATGACCATGATCTACCTATGTTTCTTTGGGAAGAGACATGTAACAATATAGTCTATGTTCAGAACATGAGTCCTCATAGGATCTTGGAGAATAAGACTCTTGAGGAGGAATTCACAGGAGCTAGACCAGAGATAGGGAATTTGAGGATCTTTAGTTGTCAAGTTTACATCTATGTTCCTAAGGAGAAGAGGACGAAGTTAGAACCTTCTAGGAGGAAGGGTGTGTTTTTGGGATACAACGAGACTTTGAGGGCCTACCAGATATACAATCCATGATAGTGACATATTGAGGTTAGTCGGGATGTCAGGTTTGAGGAGGAGTTGGATTGCAGGAGGTCCTGAGAGACCATAAAAAATACAAATAGTGAGGAGCAATAGGCTCCAATGGTTGAGGAGAGTACATGTAAATATAGTATAAGGGTTCAAAATTCATACCATGAGGAGGATTCGATGGATCCGGTGGACCTTCCTAGTGACAAGGACACAGGGCCTAGATGGCTCTAGGATACTTTGAGAGATGTGGAGAGGCATGCGGCCCCTAGGGGAACCTTCAAGGAGAGAAAGCCTTTGCAAATTTTTTAGAGCTATGTGGTCCTTATGAGTATCATCATTGATTCCAAGCCTTCCATTTTTGAGGAGGCAACAAGACAACATGTTTGGAAATATGCCATGATAGAGGAGTATCAATCCATCATGAAGAATGGTGTGTGGGACATAGTTTCGAGACCAGAGGGGAAGTTTGTGATGACTTCCAAGTGGATCTATAAGATCAAGAATATTGCATATGGTATCATCGATAAGTACAAGGTGAGGTTCGTGGTGATAGGGTTCTCCTAGAAAGAAGGAGTGAACTATGAGGAGACTTTTTATCCAGTCGCCAGATACACTTCTATTAGGGATGCAATTTCTCTTACTTTGGTTATGGGGTGCAGGATACGTTAGATGGATGTTAATACAACATTCCTAAATGGTGTGATTGAGGAAGAGGTGTACATTGATAAACCTCAAGGATTTGAGGTACATGGGAGGAAGTCCCATCTTTGTAGGTTGAAGAAAGCTTTGTATGAACTTAGGCAGGAATCTAGGGCATGGTACTTGAGGATCGACGGGTATTTGCAGAGCATGGGATTCGCCAAGAGTGAAGTGGATCCCATCCTATATATCATACAAAATGGTGAGGATCCTCTTATATTGGTGTTGTATGTCGATGATATGTTCCTCACAGGAGAAGAGAAGCTCATTTCCAGTTGCAAGAGGGATTTGTATTTAGAGTTCGAGATGAATGATATTGGATTGATGCATTACTTCTTGGGATTGGAGGTGTGGCAACAACTGGGAGAGATCTTCCTCAGACAAGGGAATTATGTATTTGAGATACTAAGGAGGCTCAGGATGATGGACTGTAAGTCCATGAATACACCTATGATCACCAATTTGAATAAGTTGCGGGATTAGGATTCATACTTGGAGGATCCCATGATATACATATAGTTGATTGGTTTGTTGATGTATCTAGTCAAAACTAGGCCAAATATCTGCTTTGTTGTCAACATCTTGATCCAATTCATGGTTGAGCCAAGGCAGGTGCATTGGGTTGCAATGAAGCATGTTCTCGGGTACCTTCAAGGTACAGTTGGATTTGGTCTAATATATATCGGGGGTGATGGAGTGAAGTTTCATGGATATTTAGACTCATAGTGCATTTGATAGGAAGATCACTTCTAGTGGTTTTTTCAACCTAGGATCAATAATGGTTTCTTGGTTTAGCATGAAATAGACTTCCGTGGCACTTAGTTTAGCAGAGGCAGAGTATATGGCAGCTCGTTTGGTGAGTTGTGAGGATATTTGGCTTCACAAGATTCTTGCATGGTTATTTGGTCAGATGTTGCAGCCTACTATGATTTACTGAAACAACCAGAGTTGTATCAAAATCTTAAAGAATACAGTGTTTCATGACAGGTCGAAACACACTGAGATCAAATACCACTTCATCAGAGACAGGGTGAAGAAGGGAGCTATAATATCTAGTACATTTCCACAGTTGAGAGGATTGCAAATATTCTCACCAAGCCCCTAGTGAAGCTGAAGTTCATCTACTTTAGAGAAAATCTAGGAGTGGTGGAGAATACCTCCCTCGCTAAGAGAGAGTGTTGATATTTTTGTAGCTTCAGGGAGTTATTCTCACACTGGCCTTGGTGTCAGGCATGTGGAAATATTTTTTGGCAATCACATTGCATTATTTTTGTGAAAACCCCTTTTATGTAGAGTTGGGGATTGGAATTGTTATTTTTGGGGCTTGTCACCCACTTGGAGGAATAAACAATTCTAATTTAATGTTGAGTTTAGAAGGAGATCCTAAATTCACTCTTAGACTCCTATAAAAGGAGAGGAAATGTGAGGAGACACCACACATATTATTTTGTCATTATGGTGTTGGTATGAGTAAGTGAGGACTCTTGCCAAGGAGATTGGGGTGGAAGTTTCAGTAAGGAAATTATTCACTTGGGAAAATATTATCTAAGGTTTTTGGTATTTCTTTCTCCGTTTTCTAGCCAAGGAAGAGAAGCTACATGCATGAGGAGAGAGGAGGAATAGGCCGCACGTGTGGAGTCATATAGTATGTACAGAAGGATGTACCACATGTGTGATCGTACAACAGTAGATCGTTGCACGTGTGAGCCGTACATCACATTTATTGTAGGTCATACAACATGTTCAGACTATACAAATGTAGGGACAATCACACGTGTGAGCCATACAAATGTTGGCCGCACATGTGAACTGCAAGTGACGTCAGCAGGAATGTACAACCATACAATTGATGTCAATTTGGTCATATAGTATATTTGTAAGTTGGAAGGGTCCTTGGGATTATCAATCTAAAAATATTACTAAACACAAATTTGTGTCTCTTGTGTATGTATGATTTCTCTCTGATCTTTGTGCTTCCACTATAATTTTTCTGTCATAATTTTAGTGTAAAATTATTCAGTGAAAACAACCCTAGTTTATTGTTTGAGGTCACTTGGAAATAATTTTCAGATATGAAATTGAATGCATTAAATGCTTAAAATTTGACAATTACATTAAAATTAATGGGTATTAAAACTAGGGATGTTACAACAAGAATGCATAGTTCCTACCAAAGATGTAAAGGAACTTCTCAGAATAGATTTAAGGAAATTCCTTGTGAGTTCAATCCTATTTTTCATTTACTTTGGATCATGTGTAATTGACAATCTAAGATAGCCAATAATTTTGTGGATTAGGATGTTTGATTTCAATTTATTTCGTGGATTTGGGAATGTAATTGTACCCATTTAAATTTATAGAACCGAGGTATTAAGGCCTTTATATATAATATTTGTATCTATTGATCCAAAGATATTTCTCATCTAATTCTAGAAGTTGTAACCTAAATTATTTGGAAAGCACAAAAAAACTAGATTTGTTTGTTATTCTAATATGTTTTGAGTAGTGGAGCTTGTGAGTGATTTTTTATTTTTGAAGTCACTAAGTTATTGTTGTTTTAATCTAGATTTGTTTTTCATGTATTTTAATCCATTTTTGTATTATAAACTTGTAGAGGGAGGAGGAATATACTTTTTCCTAGATACAAAATGTAGTATTGGTCCAAGTGAAAGTGGAAAAGGATCAATTACCACATATGGCATTGAACCAAAATTAGGTGATGTATCGATGTAGAAGTTATTAGAGTCTATATTATGCTCAACACTTAGTTCAAGCAAGATTTTGTTGATGCTAAACAAATGGTAGGAGTGCCTCTCAAAGGAGGACTTTGTAAGGTTTGTAGCATGGATTATGTTTTTTGGGACTCATGAACCTGAAATGTTATGCATAATATTGTTTCTCTTGGAAGAACAAAATAATGTGAAAAGCTTGATCTAAAACATGTGTGATGTATGCACCACTGGTTGAAGAAACATTTAAAAAAAAGTAAAATAAAAGAGGCCAAACAAAATATGCCTAGTGACAATCCACACCATAATCAAATAAGGTAATAATCTTCTCTTCTTTCACCTAGAAGTACGCATCTTATGCATAAAGGAAAATTTCTTCTTCCAAATGTTGTCAAAGTATGATATAAGTTGTGCATAGATTTCATGATAGTCCATGTAGGCCTAGATAAGATGGACGAGGCTGCATGTTTCAATGTAATCTTTGCTTGAATTCCATGATAGTTCATGTAGACCTAGATAAGATTGATGAGGTTGCATATTTCAATGTAGATAAGAGGAGCATGAATAAATATATAGTTATACCTTATATTACTACTTGTCATTTACTCTACCGATCCAATTTTTTTGGAGAGATTTTGTAGTAAAATTAATCTATTTACAATAAGTGACTTACAATGGAAAAAAAAAAAGTTTTGGGAAACTCCTCATCAAGGAGGAAAATTGTCAAATATTTTTTCATTCTAACTGTTGAAAATAAAGAGAACGTACATACCAACTAGTTATTCGTGTTTAAATAGCTCCAAGGAATTGGTTAAGTAGCCTTGCATCTTCTTGTACTCTTTAAAAAAGTAGTATCTCCTCTTGTGGATACAAAATCAAAATTAGTTACTCATTATCTGGTGAAAATGGTTCCAAACTAAATATTTATTTACTAAGGAAATATTGTTTTATATAAGAGCATTACGCTATTGATAACGTTGGGACACCATTATGTCAAACTTAAGAAACAAATAAAACTCTCAAACATTTTAACTCATATAAGCAGATAGTAAGGAGAATGTGGGGCCGATAAGTATGCTTCACTCATAGATGAAGTTGTTTCGTATGATTGAGTTTCTTTCCATATCTACAAAACAACCGCCAATGCGTCATTTGTTTTTCCAAATAAACATTATTCCATGAACCTTTAAACATGTTAAAATATCAAATATGCTCATTTTTTCCAAAATAATCATAATAGTTGTTGTATTGATTTTCTTTTGGAGATTTATACTAAGGAAATAGACTTTTAGAACTTTGTCACAAATCACTTCCACAATAGAGTAAATTATTCTTGCATGTACAACTATGAGAAGCATCCAATCTAGGGTCCTTTTCATCAACCATCTCTCAAAGGGTCATTTTAAACACATCTAATATAAATGTCGCGTCATAGACACACCTATGCTCCTTGAAGATCCAAGTTAAGACAATGCTTAGATATTGTTTCAAGGACACTACACACTCCTTACTCGATCATCCTTAAGATTGAAATACAATTTTATAGTGATTAACAAATTCACTTTCAATATCCTCTTGGACAGACATGCATCTCATCACTATTTAAATAATATCATTTTCCCCCAACCTCCTTGGTAGCCAAGTTTAAAAAAAAATCAATGGGATTGTCCAATGTCCTCAACTAGTGAAAATTTGAGCACCTATGACACAATAAAACTTGTACTCTAATAAATGATTGATTTTGAATACCTAATCCTACTTATCCTTGTTGAAGGGGTCATTTTGGAGCACATGAGAAACATACTCTTACTTTTCAATAATAGTTCAATTACGATTTCATCATACAAATACAATCTAACAATCATAACCTCTAAGAAAGGACATAATTTAAGAGATGACATCTTCCCAAAAAACAATCCATTCTTTGTTTCCTCTTGGCCTAGGAATTAAATCCCAAATTCCATTGATACAAACACATAATGCAGGTTGAATATGGGAAAAAATGATAGTAAATCAATTTCTACACATTCACACTTTTTTTATCACCCCATGATATATAAAACTAGAGAGGCTAGTGGTATGAGAGAGTGGTAGTCCCCAAAGCATGATTTGGATTCCTCCAATTGGGCCAAAATTATATCTACTCAAAACTCATGGCCATGTCTAACCTTTGCACGAACTACCCAAGGGATTTATGGAAATTATTCTAAGGCAACCATAATTCTACAAAATTTTCACCAAAATATGTTAGGGTCATAAATCCCTAACCTAAAATTTATGGCTATCCATGCTTATTTTTACTTGGAAAGAAACCAAAGAGTCGTTCCCTTTCTTTATCTTATTGGTTCTCAACCATTTGAAAATATCAACAAGCAAGCCAATGAGATTTCAAAAACTTGTCAACCATTCATATCTAAAAGGTTGTGTATTCTTTCACATCATTGGAGGCATAAATGTTGTCCATCCCTAAAAAACAACCATTTAAATTTTATCTATAAATGGGGGGCTTATAGTCCACTTGTTTCACCAAAATTGATGCTTTGGGGAATTAGCTCTTTGTTCTCAATCTTGGAAAAATATATTATTCTTCAAAATGACTCCAAGGCCTCTGTTCTTGGGTATAAATTTCATACCAACAAATAATTAACAATGCCAATAATAACCAAGACCATGAAAATACTCTATCTTTGAGAAGTTTGTATCTGATGCAACTCTTTTGCACATTGTTGTCTAATTGAACTAGATATTTCAATATGCTTGATGCTAAGACACCATCATGGTTTTGTGTGTGTGTTTAGTTCTGATTGTAGTGGTTATGATTGAGGAATTGTATACCTTTCCCAACAGTTCAATACTTTAGGAAAGACCACCCAACCAATGGTGCCAATAATTGATGAAGCTTGTTGGGGTTAAAAAACAACCACCAAAATTGTTTATGCACAAGGTTTATAGCTCTATTCTCAATGGAACCAAATTGGTATAACAATTAATTTCCAACTCAAATGCAAATTGAATTATGAACTCTACATGTTGAATATGTAAATCCAACATTTCTACTTTTGGTATCATTGGGAAGGATTGACATGAGGATCAACTATCTTTCTCTACTTCAAATATTGCTCCTATTCTTGAGGTATGAGAATATGGTTATTTTTGTATGGATAAACAAATTCCTAAGGAGCATGTTCATTGCCTCTGTGAGGTGCCAACTAGATATCTCATTGTGTCACAATGTAATATCTCAACAAAAAGATTCAATAAGAACAAATCTACCTTTCACAAATGTTAAAATTTTATGTGTCTACAAATGGATATGGTTGGGAATTGACTCTACCTTCCCAATGTTCCTACACAACACTTAGTGAATTGTAAATATACCCATTCAACAACACTTAGTGAATTGTAAATATACCCATTCAAAAACACTTAGATAATTTTAGAACTACCCATTCAACGTGTGTGTGTGTGCACACGCTATCCACACTTGCCTACTTAATGCTCTTCCCATTGAAATTTAATTTGTACTAAAGAAAGGAATGTTGCAAGTGGTAGAAACAAACATTGTAGAGATTGTATCGCTCAGCTCAACAAGAGGTAAATTGGGCACTAGTAAATACACCAATGATTCAATCACATTCTAAATCGATTTGTGGAAACAATTTGGTGAAGGGGATATGATTCCTATGGAAAATATGCTTGCAACATAACTTCTATAATATGAATTAAATTGGGTGATAGAGCCAATTTTATAGTGAAAACATAGACTACAATTCCCAAAGAATGATTCTAACGATTATTTCATAGAACCCAAAGTCATGAAAATGATTTGGATTTGGGATCACACTCACACAATACCCAATGCACTTTTCAACAAAAGACAAATGATAAGGTTCCATTCAACATACATAGTGAATCAATATGAATATAGAACACTTCTATGTGGCCCTCCACGAATGTGTACAACCACATACAGTCTATGCGATGCTTGCATGAATTGTAAATGGCTCAAAGAATGTGTACGACCTTTTAGACAACCAAGGTTAACCTCGAATTTTCCACAACATGTAAGAGAAATGCTTTGACCCTGGTAAGCATAAAAATGCCTAGTAGTCCACCAAACTCAAATAAACCAATTTCGAAACCTCCTACAAAAGTGCTATGAATATGAGATAATAACCATTGATCTCTAGGCCTGGAAATGCATCCCATGGTGGTAGTAATAGAGCTGTTATACTATGTGATAGACAAGTGTTGAGTACATAGTAGACCCTTTTAAAAAATTTCAAATTTAGGGTACCACTTTCTTATTTTTATTTTTTTCATATTTCTTTATGTTTTGCTTCTACAGATTGCATACTTGTTTTCTCTAATCTTGTTCATTTTTTCTCTCATTTTCTTCATTATTGGAAAAATATTAGGAAAACACTCAATAAATTTTCATGTTTGCACACAAGGGGAAAATAAATAATTAAAAAATAATAAAAAGAGATCAAAACACAAAGTTTTTCAAAAGTACTGATAAGACCATTGGGATCGGGGAAAAAATGAATGAGTCAAAATAACCCAAACGCTCGATGTTGATGAAAGTATTAGGAGAGGTGTCCATGAGATATCGACGTCAGGGGGAAGTCCAATAAGTTTGCAATAAAAGTGTCAAAATTTCGTCGATTATCGATAAGTCAATGATCATTAGCAGAATTCATTAGAGCTTCGAGGAAAAGAGTTAACAGATTCTACCGATCACCGATAATCTATCGACATATGTGAAAAAAATTATGAAGTCCATAAGCAATGAATAGGAGATATCACCAATCGTTGATAAGTTATCAACATCAACATAAATTTTAGAAGTTGAGGATAAATAAGGTAAACATGTCTTTGCCAATATTGATGAACCATGAACCAAAAGGTAAATCCCAGTCATTCGATCATGAGTAAGGATGAATCTTGACCATTGAATCTTTCCATGCGAATTGTGTCTGCCCTGATGACTGTACAAGTCCACGTCCCTTTCCACATCATAATGTCATGTCATCAGTCGTACATTTCCATGTCACTAACCGTACTTCATCTATGCCATGTCATCATTCAAAAGTGTCGATAAACTATAAAATGACATAAATATGTGTGACCTATCATTAAAACATGTTTGAAATTAGACATAAAAAATTAATGGTGGCCTTTGAACCTGAAAATATATAGAATCTCGTTGTAATGATTGAAATTGTTTCCATATTCAATTGTAGAACCCTTAAATTGAACACTTGTTTCTATTTTTGTTGTTATTTACAATCAAGTGTTTGAGAATTTGTTGTCAAGAGGAGTGTGTTGAGGCTAATTGATTGATTGAATTGTTTACTACATATGTCTCTCTACATCATCAAGTTTAGTGAGTAACCTTCTATTAAGATTTTTATTCAAATAGGTTTTCATTCATCACTTCATCATTGTGATTTCATTTTGAATTGGGATTAAAAGAAATTGATCATAGCTCGATAAATGGTTTATTCCATAGGAAAAATGTTTTCGAGAAGAGTTACTCCTCGACAGTCCCCAAAGACCCCAAAAGGGAAATCTATTCAACTAGGCGAAGCATCAACCCACTGTTGATGAAAAGGAATGGAAGTCCTTATACCAACATTTTCAAATCTTGTTGGGATAAGGAAAGATAGGCAGGGTTATCACTCTAAATTTATAGCCTTAACAAAAATACCAATTATCCCTCAAGCAATATGTACTTGGGCCTAATGTTATTTTATGTGTATGTGTTTTAAAAAGAGAAAATAAAAAAATGCTCGTATGTAAAATTCATAACAGATTTGAAAAAAAAATCAAGAAATCAAATCTGAAACATCATTATACAACAAGTCCAATGATGAGACCAAAACCAATAGATGATTTTATTGATTCAATTCTAAATTACAATAAAAAAAACTTTCTTTTCATACCCCTATGGGGGTAAGGACCAAAGTTGGACTTAGAAGTCTAAGGTGGAATATTACATCACACATAGACCACTAATGTCTTCGAAGAAAAGACCAAGACTAAGAATAATGGATCAACTAAGCCACAAATGCATCACTATCTTGACTCTGAAAAATAATTCTAACTAGCACTGAAAACTAATTCAGAAATCAAATTACAATTAACATACTATCAAAACAAATGATTGACCTTTTGAATCATGTTAGAAATCTATGCTTCTTAGTCCTTCTTATTTCCACCTTTAGTGTAACCCTGTTATCAACAAGATGATTCATCCCTCATGTAATTCATAAATGACTGGAATATAAATGGAATCTCACTTCAGAGTAAGAGCAAACCTTATCATAATTTTGCCTCTCTATTCTCTTATGCTTGTCCCTCCATCAAGTCTTCCTTTTATTCTTGAAAAGGTAGTTTGATTAGTTTCAACAAACTTTAGTTATGTAATTGGATAAATTTTGATTAGGTGGGACAAATTTTAATATTATATAAAAAAAAGGGTTTTAATAAATAATAACTAGTAGGTGGGGACCCCCTACATGAATTATTTATTTAATTTTCAATTATTCCCTTGTTCCTCCATAATTTAAATATGTATACCATGCCATCACCATAAAATTTATACAATATATCCACCCAAAAATAAACATGCCATAAATACACTTGTGACTTCCAAAATATTTTAAATATGCCAAAAATAGATCAATATTGTTTACTGTCCAAAAATATAGTGTATATATGTCTAACAATCAACTATAGAATAAGTATCATCATAAAATAAATCAGAAACCATATTCTTTATGGGAGGTTTTCCTCCTCTGCTCAATATTGTAAGATAATGCCAATCTGTGTGTCTGTAAGTCTTCCTTAGCAGGATTTCTATTCTCACTTGTTGATGCCTTAGGGTGCATATCACCAAAAGTGATATTTCTTGCCTCATGCTTTTGAGGAATGGAGTGATAAGTAACATAATGAGAGGAATATTTAGATGAATCAAAGCTAAGTGATAAGGCATACTTATTTCCTTTGCTTAGTTTAGGCTCTTGAGATAGTGCTTTATGGTTTTTGGGTTGCTGAGGTGACAATGCATATGAGGGCATTGAGATAGCATGTTGAAGTGACTTATTATGAGGAGGTGGTGGAGGTAATGGTAATGATACAGTAGGCCAACCATTTAAATGAGGTTGAGGATTATGAACTACTTCATCCCAACCATCATTAACTAGAAGCTCAAGTTGCATAAACACATGAGGTTTCACATGAATGCCAATGATGATGGGATGAGGTTGTAATGGGGGTTTGACTAGTGGTGGAGGAGGGTGGAAATGTCCCTAGCCATCTATATTGAGAAATCCAGTTTGTAAAAGTTGGTTAAACTCCTTAGAGTCTGCATAAAAAATGAATAGAAAATCTAAGTCTCGTGTTTCTACCCGTCTACCAACTAGGTTGTTTTCGTTGGATTACTGAGACGGGGGGGGTGAATCATTAATAGCATAATTATAATCCTTTTCTCCAAATAATCCAAGTGTTATATCAATGCATAATTATTATCCAATAATGAGCAATAAGAAATGAACATTCACACACATACACAATACACCAGTGTTTTACGTGGAAACCCAAATCGGGAGAAAACCACATAATTCTTTTTCTTATATGTCTTGAAGAATTACATTCATTGGAAGCACCAACTTCCTTTGTTTTCCAGCTGCAACTGGAAGGAGGCTCCAACCCTCTAGTTTCTCAGGATACAACCTGAGGGAAGATATAACTCCTCAATTCTTTGGCTACAACCAGAACGAGGCTACAACCCCCTAAGTTCTCCGGATACAACCGGAAGGTGGCTACAACCACCTATCCTTGCCCCATCCTTCCACCCTGAAGTAGAAGTAGAATTATGGAACCACTGTCAACCTGTCACTGTGAGATATACTGTTGTACAACTATATCAACCTGTACCACTGACCTGTATCCAATATGCACAACTATCTT
Organism: Picea engelmannii; assembly: GCA_009831015.1. Lineage (NCBI taxonomy): Eukaryota > Viridiplantae > Streptophyta > Pinopsida > Pinales > Pinaceae > Picea > Picea engelmannii. The sequence continues at coordinate 260,220 of ML805407.1, read as the reverse complement.
GTAATCAATCTGTACCTGAACTGAACATGTATATACAAAAATACAACAGATACACGACCTTTAGTGATGAAACCCACGTATGTATTCTCCCTATATGTTATGCATCCCACATATGTACGCACCCTATATGTTATGCAACCCACGTATTCCTTCTGAAACTAGGGTTTCCTTTCACTTGAAAAACTATGACCCTCTATAACTTCTTTCACATAGAACTACATCTTGTCATTGTATCCAAACTGTAATTGTCCCCTGTGCATGCATCCTCATACATAACCTCCACTCAAGGAAAGTATGTCTCTCTCTAGTCATGTGCCATTTAGGTATGTGTAATCATGAACAAGTATAATATTCCTCACATGATCTTAGTCATCAACCCATTTCTGATATTCAACTTCTCAATACATCAATAAATACAAGATCTCAACCATGTACCATAAAAACTCTTAGCCATATGCCAAGAAATACAAGATGTGACTCAACAAGAAGTATCAATGATAAATACACCAACACCGCATTTCTGTAGATCTGAATTATACAAAAGATCCCATGTAGCCACTAGTATCTCTAGGGAGAATACTCAAATCTCGATTTCCATTCCTCATGCATACATCAAAATCCAACTATTCATAGAAATAAGACATACATTTTGAACCAATGGGTGGATCCGATGTATCTGAGCACTCTAGACCTTCCTGGGAGCTTGATCTCATAATCTAGAACCTCTGCACCTTCATCTTCTCAAGTTTCATGGATTTATCAACATGTACTCACCCTATACACAACCAACCAACGTACGTACTCACCCTATACACAGACAACCCGCATACGTGTATGCACCCTATACACAGCCAGACCATGTACATACACACCCTATACACAACCAACCCGCGTATGTACGCACCCTATACACAGCCAGCCCGCATACGTGTACTAACCCTACACAAAGACAACCCGCGTATGCCTCAGAAAATAGGGTTTTATGTGAATACAAGAATTTCGTCGTCAACCCTTCGTGCTACCTCAAACGTTTGCCACTTCAGATGTATCCACAAGTATTTACAAAAATCTTTACACAAGAAAATAAATATACAATATGTACAAGTGTATTTTTATGAGTGAGCTTTGTCTCTTATTTATATCTTCATGTAGGCTTATGCTTTCCTTATTTTAGGGCTTCTTCATTTAAAATAATTTCTTTTTGCAAAGAACTTTGACTCTTGGGGGATTCTATAAGACTCATGCAGGTTCTCCAACTTCATATGGTCATAACTCTCTAACCGTGAGGAGTTATGTGACGTTCCACATACCACCGGAAACGTCATGACAAGCACTATCCATCTTGGATAGTTTCACTCACAAATTCACTGTCCTTCATCTCATTATTCCTCAAATAAGCATGGGTTCTCTCACTCCACAAAGCATCTTCCCATGAGGGCTTTCACCATAAGGGGACCACTTTGGAGTTCATCCATTTTTACTTCTTATCAACCATGAAAAGACAATAATGAATCATCTTTACATAAAAAAATCTCGGGTCCATTACCCAAACCTTGTGCCATGAGCCTTTCTTCAAGGGTTGACATCAATGACAACCAACTTTAATCAACAATTTTCCTCCATTCCAATTACCTATGTTTCCTTTGTTATCTCTATTTCCCATGTTAAAAATGCCCTTGCTAAAGAAACTCAACTAGATGATCATAATACTAAGTCAGTATATAGAATTTACAACTAGTAAGACATCAAATATTATCCTGTAAGACACATAATTTAAAAGTGACTCTGTGTTAATTAACATCGAGTATGCAAACAATCAAGGGAAATGGGAAATAATGAATAATTCTGGAACATCCTCTGCACATATTCTTTTTACTTATATCTTCATAGATTGATAATTATCATCTACTTAGAACATGGGATAAACAATAAATTTGGGAATAATGAGGGGTTTGTGATGTATGTAAAGCGAAATAAATGAAATGAAAGTACGATGCATGTTCTCAATACATTAGGTCCGCTTGAGACTCTTTTTATTTGATCTATATTCATATCTTATTTCAACCCAAATTCAAGACATACATGCAACAACCCACATATACTCTTTGTACATTTTAAAACTGTACATGCCAAACTTCCAACAAACTTCCTCTTTAATAAAAAAACATTTTCTATTTATACAACAAGGGAAAGAAAGATGGACATTTAAATGATACATGGTTTGGGACTTAATGGAATAATGACTAGGAAGTAGAATAATGAGGGGGATTGATCCTATATGAATAATGAGACATAATCAATATCTTTTTGACCATGACCGAATACTTTAATCCATAATATCAAATTGTTGTATTTAATAAAAGACTTTATGACAAGTCATATTTCTTGTGCATAAAAATTTAATAAATAATGTATGATCTCTTGAACAGGGATTGTATTCAGTTTCGATTCCATGCAATGACAAACACCAAAATGTATCTCTTAACATGGGTAGAATTCCAAAAATATATATCATCATATTGACGGTGGAGTAAATACATCCCGTATGCAATGTAAAAAAAAACTTCTAGAACTGTTATCAATCCAACAAAATCCTATAAATGATGACTCAAAAATTTCTGTGTGTACACATTGTTCATCATCAACATGTATTGAACCAAATGGGCCAAAAAATTTATTCATAAGTTGAGCTCATTAGTTATACAGAGGCTTGGGTTCAAAACTCAGTATAAGGGTATGAAATCTTTCAAACCCATCATAAAATAATTTTGACAAGCATTTTAACCACAAGCTTGTATGCAGATATTTTCAAAATAAACAAGAATATATATACTTCATTATTATGTTTTTTGTTGAAACTCATATTTCATTATTAAACTAAATATCCAACTTAGATTCAAACCATATAACACTATTTGTGGGCAAAGACATTCTCTTTATGTTTCAAGATTCAAACCCAACTCCAGAACTTAGTTTTAAATAACCAAAAAAATACATATATGTGTTGGATTATATTAGGGTCCTAACCCGCACATAGATAGAACAATATATTCAGATGTAATAAAGGTCAATATTAATAATGCCTTTCAATAAAATAGAATAAGGCGGATGTAAGAAGACCTAATAGAAGCTTCCACTTCTAGAAGGATCTTCCTCTAGATGCTTCTTTTTTGTATAAATAGGAGTCGAGGGTATGAGAACCCTAGCTTGGATATTATTGTAATAGAGCTCTGCTCAACTAGAGGTTTCCCCCTCGAAGAGGCCTATGAACATTGCTTTCAGATTCAAAGTGCTATTTCTGTTGTTATTCTTATATCATTTCAGTGTTATTGTGGTGAATGTTCTGGCTATATTGTTGTTATTCTGCCATTACTAGCATTTTATTTCTGTTCTGCATACATTTTATATCTGTTATATTACAAGTGGTATCAGAGAACTTTCCTCTGAAGAAAGTGTGGGTTAATTTTTTTTTTCAGGGTAGAGACATATTCCGGTGTCTTTAAGCCACAGAGATATGTCGTTATGCACATAAACCCACGGTTGAGGGATTCATACACGCAAGAAATACAAGTGGTACTTAAGTGCACATCTGCTGGCCACCCTTGTAACCCCTGTTGGTACCCCTTCGAGTGGTAGTGCATCAGACAATGCCTGTGTACGGATCGACCTAGATTAATTGAAGCCCTCTTTAGATAAACCGATCGGTCGCCTGACTGCTATAGTGTCATCGAGAACAACACTCAGGAAGATACTCTCTAGTACCTAGGTAGTCAGGTAGTATGGATAAGGGTACGGTCTATCCTCCTTAGTTAGTGCCCTGAGATATTGGGCCGAGTACTACTATTGGACCCCACACATATATCAGAAAGCTATAGCACAAGGAAAACCCTTGTCTGTAGAACCCTTGAATACCTAATCCTTGAGGACATAAACATAAACAAATTAAAACAGACAAGATCTATTGTTGCGCAACTGTGTTCGGGTTGCCAAGTAAATACACATTTCTTTATGGTTAATAATTTGGGCATTTACTCTCTGTAGTATTCTTCAGACCGGAGTATAACTCTGTAAAAAAAAAAAAAAAAAAANAAAACAAGTCTGGAATTTTTTTCACCATTAATTGAGACGTATTCCATTGGATTCATCTCTTTGCCCTTATCACATTCATCCATATCATTTTTTCGGAAAAAGTTTTTTACCCCGCCTGCACCTTTTCAGTTCCCCCATCCTCATGGACCATACTCGTAGCCAAGACTTGGAAGCTCACTTTGACACCTTGCAATCTGGTCTCATTGAGACCCAACAAGAAGTGAAACAACTCAGTGCCAATGTTGTCACCATCAATACAACCATGCAGTCCTCAATGGGAAAAATCAAACAAGACCTCACCACCCAACTTGAATCAGTCTTTTTGGCACTTTGCACCAAATTGCATATCCCTACAGATAACCCTTCCTCTTCCTCACCCCCACATAATAAAGGTGACCATTCCTCTCATTCCCATACCTTGCAGAACCATCAATTTCAATGTGACCTACTTCTTCCACGGGTGGATGTGACCAAATTTGATGGCTCGAACCCCATTGGTTGGGTAACCCAAATGGAACATTACTTCTCTTTATACATCATTACATATGACTTGGCCAAAATCCAGTATGGTGTTCTCCATCTAGATCAAGAACGTTGGCAATGGTGGCAATGGAGAAAAAATTCTCGTCAAGGGTATATTGCTTGGACACAATTTGTGGCAGAGCTTTATGAATGCTTTGACACTGAAACCAAACATTTGGGCCATTTGATAAAGATGAAACAATTAGGAACAATGGAAGACTTTATAGCTTCCTTTGAGCGCCTGGCTTTTAGAATAGAGGGCATGTCTGATGCCTTTTTTCGAGAGTGTTTTATCAGTGGCCTCAAGGATGAAATTCGGGCCCATATCCTCATGGATCGGCTTGAGAATTGGGTGGAGGCTACCAAAATAGATAAAGAAGCACAACAGGTTGTATCTTCTCAAAACCACAAACCCTCCTTCATCCCTCACCTTAAACTAGTAAATCCCACTACTCCCTCTACTCCACTAAAGATCCAAAAATTGACCCGAGTTGAAATGGATGAATGCCAACTCAAAGGCCTTTGTTATAATTGTGATGAAAAATATTTCCCGGGCCACAAGTGTAAATTTTTATTTTTTTTTATGGACATCTCCGAGGAGATTTCGGAAGAAGATGAAGAAACTCCCTCTATGTCTGAATCACCTGAATCCACTGACATAACCCCTCCCTTAGACCCTCCCGAAGTAGAACCAGTCATTTCCCTCAATGCTCTCATTGGTTTATCTGCTCCCCAAACCCTCAAGCTAATCGATTACATCAAGCATCAGAAGTTCATCATTCTGGTTGATAGTGGCAACACCCATAATTTTATTCATCGCCGCATTGCCCAAGAAACTCATTACTACATCCATGCCATCAATAATTTCCAAATCATGATTGCCAATGGTGGTTCCATGAAATATGGAGGGCGTTGTGAAAATGTGCATCTCCAAATTGGTGACTACCACCTGAAATCCCATATGTTTGCTATCGACATGGGGGGTTGTGACATTGTGCTGGGTGAATATTGGCTAAGGAATTTGGGTCCCATTCTCATGGATTTTAAAGACTTAACCATGCAATTCGACCAGGAGGGCCACCAATATAAGTTCCAAGGCATCACTGCCAGTTCACCTGAGATCATTAGTTCCCATCACATGGAAAAGCTGCTCAAAAAGGGTCATTATGGTGTTATCGCCCAACTCCATGCCATACAAGCAACATAGACACCCTCCATACCGCAAGACCTTCAAGCCATTCTTTCTACACATCAATTGGTATTTTCCACTCCCCAAGGCCTCCCTCCTTCCCATGGTGTTTATGATCATTCCATTCCCCTTGTACCAGGAAGCCTTCCTCCCAATATCCGTCTGTATCGTCACCCCTTTTCCCAAAAAAATGAAATTGAGAAAATGGTCCAGGAACTCCTTAATGAAGGTGTTATCCGCCCTAGTACGATCCCCTATTCATCTCATGTGGTCATGGTCTTGAAGAAAGAAGGTTCTTGGCAAATGTGTCCTGACTTCTGTGCCCTCAACAAACTTACCATCAAAGACAAATTCCCCATTCCTGTCATTGATGACCTCTTGGATGAATTGAGTGGTGCCCAATTCTTCACTAAACTAGATCTTCATTTGGGCTACCACTAGATACGTATGAAAGATGCAGATATTCCCAAGACTGCCTTTAGAACTCATGATGGCCAGTATGAGTTTTTGGTCATGCCCTTTGGCTTGTGTAATGCCCCCTCCACCTTCCAAAGCCTCACGAATCATGTCTTCCATCCTTTTCTCTACCATTTTGTCTTAGTTTTCTTTGATGATATCCTCATCTATAAAAAAACCTGGATAGACCATCTTGCTCATGTGGATTGAGTTCTCCATCTACTCTCTTAGCACCAAATTTTCCTGAAACAGTGTAAATGTGCTTTTGGTTCCTCAGAAGTAGAATACTTGGGTCATCTGGTTGGAAAAGATGGCGTCAGGGTGGATCCTAAAAAGATTGAAGCTATGCAAGTCTAGCCTCACCCAAAGACTCTTAAGAGCTTGCATAGATTTCTAGGCTTAATAGGGTATTATCACAAGTTTGTTAAGAATTATGGGAAGATTGCAACACCTCTCACTGCTCTCCTAAAAAAGAACTCTTTCACTTGGACTCCAGCTGCTGCTCAAGCTTTTCAAACCTTGAATATGGCCATGTGCACCACTCCAATCCTCACCCTTCCTGATTTCACAAAGACCTTTGTGTTGGAATGTGATGCCTCAGGGAAAGGAATTGGTGTTGTCCTTATGAAAGAGGGCCGACCTTTGGACTTTACCAACAAGCAACTATTTGAAAGAAATCTGGGAAAATCCATCTATGAAAAGGAAATGTTGGCTATTATGTATGTTGTGGATCTGTGGCATCCTTATCTATTGGGGCAACGGTTCCAAATTAAGACAGACCATCAAAGCCTCAAGTATTTTCTGGAACAACACATTTCCTCCCCAGAACAACAAAAATGGGTGACTAAACTCTTTGGATATGATTATGAGATCATTTATAAGAAAGGAAAAGACAATGTGGTTGCGGATGCACTTTCCCAAAAATATGAAGATGAAGGATCCCTTTTCTCTCTTTCATTCATTGTACCAGACTGGCTCCAAGCTGTTTTGCCAGGAATGGATACAAGATCCCAAAAGTTCGCAGTTGATCCAACAATTGCAGTCCAATGCTCCAACTTCCCCAGGGTACTCTTGGCTCCATGAGGAAATTCGATACAAAGGCTGTTTGTATTTAAGTAAACAATCAAAGCTTAAATCCATGGTACTTTATGAGATTCATGCTACACCCACAACAGGGCACTTCGGGTTCACCAAAACCTATGACAGGGTCAAATATTCATTTTTCTGGGATGGTATGAAATAGGACATTCATAATTTTGTAGCTGAATGTGACGTGTGTCAATGCAACAAGGGAGAAACAGTCAAATTTCTGGGCACACTACAACCACTCTTGATTCCACCTGCTATTTGGAAGGATATCTCTATGGATTTTATTACCGGCTTACCCAAATCGGGAAATAAATCTGTCATCATGGTGGTTGTTGATCGCCTTTCCAAGTATGCTCATTTATGCACCCTTCAACACCCGTTTACAACATCCACGGTGGCTCAAATATTCATGGATCAGGTCTTCAAGCTTCATGGCATGCCACACTCTATTGTTTTTTTATCGCGACCCAACTTTCACAAGAAATTTTTGGCAAGAAATGTTCAAGATATAAGGCACATAATTGCATCTCAACACAACTTATCATCCTTAGACTGATGGCCAAACGGAAGTTGTCAACAAGTGTTTGGAAACATATTTTAGGTGTTTTGCCTCGGAAAAGAAAAATCAGTGGGCTCAATGGTTAACCCTAGCTGAATGATGGTACAACACTTCATACCATATATCTACCCACATGACTCCTTTTGAAGCAATATATGGACAAAATCCACCTTCAGTTCTCTCATACTTACCGGGTGCCTCGAAGGTCCAGAAAGTTGACCTAACACTTACAGCTGGAGAGGCTATTCTCCTTGCCCTCAAAGAGAGTTTGGTCATGGCACATAATTGCATGAAGCAACAAGCAGATCAAGGTCGCTCTGAACGTCAATTTGCAGAAGGGGATCAAGTGTTTCTTCGACTGCAATCTTACAAGCAAACTTCCCTCAAGGCCAAGCATTGTCAGAAGCTAGTGCCCAAATTTTATGGTCCTTATACCATGCTCAAGAATGTGGGACAAGTCACCTATCAGTTAGCTTTTCCCAACCATTCGAAGCTACATCATGTTTTTCATGTTTCATGCTTAAAGAAGGTGATTGGAGCTAAGTGCCAAATTCAAACCAACCTTCTAGAGTTAGTTGAAGAAGGATCCATTTAGATACAACCAGAAGTAGCTTTGGACCAGCGTGAGCGTCACCTACGTCAGAGAACCATCAAGGAAGTGCTAGTCCAGTGGAAAGATACAACTCTAGTAGACACCACTTGGGAACCAGCTACCATTCTGCAACAATTTCCTCATCTCAAGCCTTGAGGACAAGGCTTTTTTTAAGGGGGTGGACATGTTAGGGTCCTTACCCACACATAGGTAGAACAATATATTCATATGTAATAAAGGTCAATATTAATAAGGCCTTTCAATAAAATAGAATAAGGTGGATGTAAGAAGACCTAATAGAAGCTTCCGCTTCTAGAAGGATCTTCCTCTAGATGCTTCTTTTTAGTATAAATAGGAGTCGAGGGTATGAGAACCCTAGCTTGGATATTATTGTAATAGAGCTCTGCTCAACTGGAGTTTTCCCCCTCGAAGAGGCTAGTGAACATTGCTTTCATATTCAAAGTGTTATTTCTATTGTTATTCTTATGTCATTTCAGTGTTATTGTGGTGAATGTTCTGGTTATATTGCTGTTATTCTACCATTAATAGCATTTTATTTCTGTTCTGCATACATTTTATATCTGGTATATTACAGATTCAAAATATGGGTTAGCTAATAACTATGACCCATGGATGAAAGGATTGGAAATGTTTCCTTTGAGGGCATTGAAGTTTATGACATAGGTGAAACTGTATTGTTTTAATACCAGATCCATGTGAATAGTTTTTGCACAAAAAATTATCTGGGAAAATAATATATATCAAAAACTTGAACTAAAGGTTATGGGTATACCATATTCAAAGAAAACTCCATTTCCAAGAAGGATCCCAAAGATTCGACCCCAAGTCAAACAATTTAATAAATTTGTTTTCATAACAAGAACCACATTTTCTTAAATGGACGTGAAGAGTATATGCATAAAGAAAGGAAAAGAGGAAGCATAACTATTTCTTCACAGATTTATTCCATACCCAAAAGAAGAAATAAGAACACACTCAAAAACCAATCAATACAGAGCTAGAATTTTAAATTATTACTGCAAAACAAACATACATTTGATGAAAAAATGAGCTAGTATTCACACACCTTCATGACATTTTCAAATACTCTTTAAAAACTAGTTCAATTAGTTATGAAACCACTAGAGTTGAATCATGTGACTGCAACAATCCTCAACAACTTGAAAATGAAATGCCAAAACCAAGAGTTAGGGTGGTATGTGCGGGATGTAGGTGTTAATTCCCACATTCTTATGCATTGAATGTAGGGTGGCCTTCGCGTCACTTCGAATCTTTTTCCACAGAAAAAAAAGCAGGTCTATGTTATTCACATTGAATCAATAGATCTTTCTGAATACAATATATAACTAAGTCTATAGTCTAGATTACTACATGCCACATGGTATAGAGCACATTTACTGTGTGCTTCTCACAATCTTTTAATTGCAGAAATATCACAAATGACCTATTACATACTAAAAATCTGAAGATAGAAAATCCTTACTAGTTGACCAAAGCAACAGGTGTAGTAAAATAGAGCTCAAAAAATTCTGACAATCTTCTTAAAGCATGGTCACAGAGCTGTGATTTTTCAGAAAAGTGAAATGGAGAAAGAAGAAATCAAAGAGTCTTCACCAAATTCTTCAACCTGCAAGAGACCCAATTGGCCAGAGAGACCCTGCTTGGACAAAGAATCGGCTTGTGAGTTGTATTCTCGATGTATATGAAGAGATTTGACAAAGGAGAAGTTGGGTCGAAATGATAGAATCCTATTCTTCCAGTCCCAGAGAATCAAAACATTCAGGTTGGCCTCTCCATTGAACAAATCCACAATTACTTTTGAGTCTCTGAAGATGAACAAAGAGAAAATCCTGCAATGCAGGCTCATGTTAAGAATTCCCCAAAGAGCCAACAGTTCAGCTTTAATTTTCATTCCTAAACCGACCTTCATATGTCCTTTATAGCAGTGTGAAGAAGTTGTTTTTAATACCACTCCAACCCCACATTGTCGATCATTGGATGCCCCGTCAAAAAAACTGACAGGGGAATTCCCAAAAAAGACTGGACATGCATTATTTGCTATTCCACATCAAATTTCCAATTTCAAACACACACATGGAATTCAATCACCTAGTAAGAGAGTGCCAAATATGTAGTAGGGGAAAATGCCTTATCAACCAGCATGAATGCACATATCAACTTTCCACTTTTTATATCTGAAAGACAACTTGAGAACTACACTTAGGGTTAGAGCCACATTTATTACGAATGACAATTGTAGGCAACACATATATCACTCCAATCATGAAATACATATAAAAAAGCTTGAATAATCAACATCGACCCTACGCTTATACCATATGCAATACATAGTTCAATCTTTCATGGTGTATAACATGTACGATCATATTTTCCATATAACAATTATGATGTATAGTTCAGGTGCCTTCTAATCAATTGTAGTATGGTGGTATATTATGAAACTTTTGAATTCGAAACCGTTATTGTATGCAAAGAAAACATTTATTTTGAAAAATGTATCTATATCAAGTTGATATGCTTGCAATAAAAATCTACCATTGTAGCAAGAAATTGTTGCCATGACATGTGCCTTATAATGGTGAGTAAAAAAAACCTTCATACCTTGTATCCAAAGGCACTTGATGAGAATAATATATCCTTTAGAGATTTAATGAGTGTAATCTCATTCTTTTATATGCAACCCCAAAAATAGACCTCATAATCATATTCAAGGATGAAAAAATTAACATTTCCATATGTAGATCATCATAACTTTTGAATTTTTGTACCAAGATAACAATCATGTACATGTTTAAACTTCAGGAATAATTGAAAATAAACCACCATTTCGTTTTTCTCATAGGGGGTTCCACCTACTAGTTATACATATTACAATAAGTTTTTAATATGCCTTGCAACCATTTTCAAGATATATAACTAGAGGCGAGTTTACGAGTCAATATCTGGTGACTCCACAGGGTAGTCAATTTTCAATTGGTTGAAACCTTTAGAATATATGTTATGCTGTAACAAACTTATTTTTTTTTTATATACTCTTGCAAAAAATATATGGAGGGAATAAAGGGGAAGAATAAAAATGGAAAGATCTTTGATCATCAAGTCTTAGCAAATGATATGTAGATATAGGCAACTACTACATAAGTAGCAATGCAGACCAAAAATAAAATCTTTTTTCTATGATGTTCCTATATTTTTTCAAAACAGACCAGTAAAATTTTGTAGTCAACATGATCAAATAAGTGGCTTGAATGATCTAGCTTGACTCAAAAATTCAAATATGAAAATAGATAAATCAAAACTGTTGAAAAAAACAAAATGAAAATTAGATTGTACAAACATAAAAAGGAATAAGTACAATTGAAAAATAAATATATACATAAATCATTAGAAATTTAATCAATCAATCATCCTAGCTCAACAAATTACTTTAAATGTGAAACATTTGTAGTATATGAGAACAACCGTCCATCCATATCTTTTAATAAGTAATGATTATTACCAATGATGGAGGTGATTTTGTAAGGACCCAACCAAAGTTTTTGAAACTTGGAATATTTTTCTCTATCATCATGTGAAAAATCCCAGATCAACACTTTCTCACCAACTTAAAAAACAATTGATTTGGATTTTTTTGTCAAAATAATTTTGAACAACTTATTTCCCTTTTCTTAAATTTTCCAGAGCATGGATCCTTTGTTTTTCTAAGGCTAGTAAGGCATTAATTCTAATCAAAGAGAAGTAAGATCAAGTTCCATAAGCATAATGGCCTCCTATCCATATAAAATTTGAAATGGAGTATGACCAGTACTATTTTTGGTAGTGGTCTGATCTGCCCAAACTACATATGTGAGTAAGGTGTACCACTAACAAGGTTTATCATTTATAATCTTAAAATTTTAATTAAAATTTTATTTGTGGACCTAGCTTGCCCATTTCCTTGCGGATAATATGTGGATGAAATAAAATGTTTCACTCCAAATTTACTAAGAATTGAGTGAATTTTGCATAAATAAAAGATGTTCCATTATCTGTAATATTAATTTCTATTGGAAGACCAAAGTGAGAGAAAATGTTAGATTCCATAAATGAAATTACATGTTCATCTTATGCATCCTTGAGTGGTATAGATTCAGTCCAATTGGTGAATTAATCTATTGTTGTAAGTATAAATATGTGCCCAACATAAGATGGAGGATTAATAGGGCCAATGAAATCTAACCCCCATTTGGAAAATGGGATATCAAGGAGAACAAGTTGCAAGGGAATGACAGAGAATTCTCCTTCCCAACAAAATTTTTACATTGATCACAAGACCGTATAAAGTAAAAATAATCCTTGAAGATTGAGGGTCAGTAGTAATCTATTCTTATATTTTAAAATCAGTGGATTTTGATACAAAGTGACCACCAATATGGATGATTGAATCTGTTTATCCATGGATTTCTCTTAATACTTTATAGGTTGTTGTATTTTATATACAACATAACAACAATCCATTAGTAGATCTTCCAAACAAATAATTTCCTAAGCTCAGATATTTAAAGGCATCAAGGCGATCCCTCCTGCGTTGATGAGATTCATGGTAATCAGGACATATTTGAAATTGAAAATAATAAATAAGTGCCTTGTAGCAAGGATGTTCAACTAAATCTAGATTTTGATTTTCAATAAAAAAAAAAGTGTTCATAAAGAATTTTCATTATTTTTAGAACACTTGGTTCAGGATGTTGAGCCAAGTGGAGTGCTAAGTCTTGTCCCTTGATTATATTTGAAGTTGTGATCATTAAGTCATGTTATTGGATTTTTTCAAGCTAATGTGCAAGTTTTCCTGAAAGTTGTGTTTGTGAAAGTCAAAACCTGACAACAAGTAAAAGGATTTTTACCTGCATATGCTTGCCTAGGATAAAGTGGCGAAATTTTTCGATAGCTTTTACAAGAGAAAAATTATGTTTTTCAATAAAAGTATATTTGATTTCATCATATGATAAGCTCTGGATAATGCAAGCTATATGTTGTTCATTGTTTTGATCATATTTTTGAAGAATAATAGTAAAGATTGCTTCTTCGGTTGAATTTGTATAAATTATAAAATCTTTATCAAAATTTGGTTTCACCAAAACCAATGTAGAACTTATTGATTTTTTAGTATCTTCAAAAGTTTTTTTGGCATCTGCATTCCATGAGAATGATCTATCTTGCTTTAACATATTATGGACTGTTTTGACCATTTTAGTAAAATTTGGAATAAATCTTCTAACAAAAAATATTTTTCCCATGAAAGATTGAATTTCTTTTTTAGAACTAGGGGCTTGTAGATTTTGAATTGCAATAACCCTCTCGGGATCAATACTTGTTCCTGAGTGTGAAAAAATGTGACTGAGAAGTTTACCTTGTGTGACACCAAAAATAAATTTTGAAGGATTTAAAGACATGCCAAATTTTCTGCAATGTAAAAAGACTTTTCTAAGATGATCAAAATGATCTTCTTGGTTTTTACAATAAAAAATTAAGTCATCAAGAAAAATATGAATAATCTTACCAATAAGATCATTGAAGGATATTTGTATATCCCTTTGAAAAGTAGAAACATAATTAATTAATCCAATAAGCATTATTTCACAAGTGAAGGTGCCCCATCGAGTTGTAAATGTGATTTTGTATTTATCTTCCCTCTTAACTCTAATCTAATTGTAGCCTTAAAATCCATCAAGAAGGGACATCATTTGTGACCCTGGCACTTGCTGTAAAATTATTTCCATATTTGGAAGGGGAAATTGATATTTTACACTTTCTCTATTAACTGTACAAAAATCAACACATAATCTAATGTCACCATTCTTTTTCCATACAGGAACAATGTTAGATACCCACTGATAATATTTAACAATAAATATGATGTTGGCACAGGGGAAAACCTAGGGTTCAATGCTACAACAATGCACCAACAAAACCCTAACTACCGGCCCTTTCAGTAAGACCTAGGAAGCAGATAAAGTCTCACTCGAGGTAGAGGCAGGGGTGGTTGTAGAACTACGATGTCTGCAACCTTATCTGGGACACAGATCTGTGATTGTAACACTTTAATAGAGCACTTAACCATTACAGTTCATCAATATTCACCTTTAGCTTACAACGTAGATAAACCATAATAACATAATGATGCAGTATTCACACAGATCCAATATAATCAAGCACTAAGCACATCAATATAGGTCAGATCTATCATTCATTCACATTATTCATCACTAAGCTATCATATCAGATTCATCTAACATACATCAGTGCACTAAGAATTTAACCACATAAACAAAAGAAAAACCATAAAGCACAAAGCAATCACAACACAGGATATATGTGGTTCACCCCCTCCCTGGGGTCACATCCACCAACTCTTCTTCTTTATTTCCTTTTGTCAATATTCTACATGCACAGAGCCATGATATCTTATTCCGTAGAGGACATGAGATCTGCGCACTTCGCTAGATCCTCCTTCCTTGGGTTACAACACAAAGCCTCTTCACAGTCTCTTACAATCACTTGCACTTAGCTCCGCAAGTTCTCAACATAGCATGCACAAAGCACTTCCAAGTTTCACTTAGCACAATGTCTAGCCTCTCTTCAATCACATAGATCGAACTACTTCCTACATCACCTAGATTTCTATTTATACATTACAAAAAGGGCCTAAACATGGGTAAACCCATGGGTCGACATCCCCATACCCGTTACATAAGCCCAAAACCCAAAAATCCTTAAAAAGGGGCTGAGATCCCACGATCTCTGCTTCGACTTGTGCTCCACCTTCGACAACCTCTCGAAGTCCAAAAAGTAGGTCAAACATGACCAATGATCCTCAAAAATTTGTCAAGGGCCAACAAGCCCCCAACACTCACCTGTGACTCATCCCGAGTCACTCTGGTCTGGGTAGCTCTGCTTTGAAATCCTCGATCATGGCTCGAGCTGCTTCAACCTGCTGCTGTGCCACGACCTCCTATTCGACGAACTCTTGTATTACTACTTCATTGATAGGTCCCTCTAAGTGTTGTTCAACTGTAGTGACGACTTTCTCCAGTTCTTCTCCCCGGCCTTCAATCTCTACGAATAGTTGGCAAGCCTCATCCTGTATTGGTTGGAGCCTCTGTGTCACTTCCATGACTTTTCTATTAATGGTGTGGACCTGTTGTTGAGAAGTGTGTTGTTCTTGGGATCACTTCATCCTCTCAATGACTAACAGGGGCTTCAACTGTGCCTGCAATGTTTCTTCTTTTTGCTTTGCCTCATGGAGCTGTGACTCTAGTGCCTTTAATTCAGGATCCTCAGTGAGTCGCTCATAAGTCTGGGCATTGCAATCACTTAGCTGTTTACATTCCATGGCGAGGGCCTTTATTATTTCAACTGCATTTCGAGAAGTTGCTTCTCTTTGATCTCGTACATCCAACAGAGTGATGGGCACTACTCATAGATATAAGTATGCTATTCTTTGCTTTAGCTACTGGATAGCTTCTGTGAGCTGCACTACTTGATGCTCCACTTAGTCTTCTACCTTTGTCTCTAAGCCCGTTATAGAGCGAAGTTCTATGTTGACTACTTCTTTGACTCCAAGATGTTCTGTGAGCAACTTTTCCTTTTCCTTCTTGGCCTGTGCCCTCTCTTCTTCAAACTTGGATTGAAGGTCCTCCTTCTCCTTTTGTGCAACCCGACGTTGCTCTACCATTTCTTCTTGGGATTTTTTCAAGGTTGTTGTGGCCTGGTCTTTCTCATCTTGTTCTCGATTAAGGTGAGCTTCAGTCACATCAGCAAGTCTGTGGAGTTGGGTAGGATCATCTCCCAACTCTGGTTCTTCTAATGGTGGGGGCACAGAGGATACTGCACGACTATATTGAAGGGCATGTTGTACTCCTCTGAGTTTAACCTCAGTTCTATCATACATATCATCCTTCTTGGCTTCATGTTTCTGCAAGATGTCCTGTGAGGCATATGCTACAACTGCAATGATGAAGTCGAAGTCATCTATAGTGAGCACAATTTGAATCTTAGTCAAGGTGGCTCTGTATTTCTTTCGGGAAGTAGGTTTCGTGGGGGAAACCTTCCTTTTCTTCACAGGATCAACCTCATCAACAAGATCCTTGGGCGGTGTTACTTCTACTTTCTTCTATTAATATTCTCTGCCATTTGTCTCTTCTACTTCGTCATCACCCCCTCGGCTAGGTGATACTGAAGCAGTTTCTTCTGATGTGATGCTCAAGTCTTGGACTTCTTCAGACTTCTTTCTTTTGTTGGTTCCAAGTGTGTCATGTTCTTTGTGAGCATCCTCTGAGCTGTCAAGTTTAGGATCAGACATCTCTGCAAGGTCAGTGGGGATGAGGAGATCTACAAACTAGTCCTTGGTTATCTCTTCGATGTCCTCCTCTGTGAGCTTAAAATATGATTGAATCTCCTCTTTATGTTCATTTTCTCATGCAGTGATATAGATGAAGTGTCGATCTACGTAGAACTCCATGAGAGGTATGAATCGATATAGGGTGTTCGACGTCATGTGAGGGACAACTTCGATGGATTTCTTCAGTTGGAGATAGTACGTGTGGAAGACCGCGTTTGACTGCCACTGTTTTTCCATATTGCTCGAGTACTAGAGCATGGTGAACTTCACAGTGAGCAACGCGATGTTTGGGAAGGTCGGACCTTCCGGCATCTCCCAAGTGGTAAATGCGATGAGGATCAGGAGCTAGCTAAAGTGGAACTCATAGCCCTGATCCTGAGCTTCACGATAGTCTAATTCCAGCTGGTTGACCAAGTACTTCGCCCAATTCATCTGGAGTCCTTCTACACATTTTCTGGTGAGGTAAAAAATGAATCCTATGACCTGTGTAGGTCTGTTCTTTCTTACGAGATTTCCTGCGATTAGCTGGCAGGCTAGGTGCATTGTACCATTCTAGATGGAAGATACCTTGTAGCCTCACATCCCATTTTCTACATCTCCATATGCGTCTTTGATCTTTTGTGCCAATGCGCGATTTGTAGCCTTTCCTAGGTAGAAGTCCTGCGGGTCGGGTCCCTGCATGCTCAATACGGTGATCCTATGGATTAGTGTCGGATCAACTGTGATGCATTGGTCTAGCCATAGGTAGCCGCCATGGTAACATGAGAGTAGGATCTTAACACGTGCATTAACCTCCTGGTGCCTTCCAAAGTGCGAAATATTCATTACATTCATGAGGGTGGAATGCGCGAGGTTCATAGTCCACGACTGGGGGATTATTTTCAAGTTCTTTCCCTTCGTCCTGGTCAAGTATTTGTAAGGAGAGAGCATACTATGGTTCTTGCAGTCTCTTAGGTTGAAGTCCCTGAACTTTAATGTCACGATCTTATCCTTCTGCATTCTAATTACACATATCCCCTTCGGGAGGTACAAAGTAACCATGGTGTAATCAAAGTCCCTCTAGACATTGTCACGACTCACCACGCCAGCCAGAGGTGGGATGTAGTCTGGTAAAATGGTCAAGATCAACTTCGCGTTGGCTAGGTCATCTCTGTGCTTGGTTATATTTTTTGCTGCCAATCAAGATGGTCCAGATCCGTGAGCAGTCGATAGAGATGATTGCACTCCTCTCGTCAATGATGATTGAATACCTGTAGACATTACTTTCTTGGCCATGAGATCGATGAGAACTTCTTTGACGACTTTCTCTACGACGCTGAGCTCGTCCAACATGCACACTTAGATCGGATAACTCGAGTGGATGAATGAGTGTGCAATGCAATGGAACAAGTGTCGATCTCAATAAACATGATGCAGTAGCAATGAGTTTACTTGGATGCAATTTAAAAAAGTGTTCTCGGTGCAACATTCGACGGACTAAGTAGACATGATGTAATAGATCTCTCCAATGGATGAGAGGTCTTCATCAATGCAGTTCTATCCATTGCGGCACGATCCCAATGGTCTGATGGTGAGTCATTGGGCCATTACTGTTGTTCTAACCATTCGGGTCATCACGCTAACGATTATAATGCTTCCAACGTCTATATCACTTCACCATGTCGAAGTGCCATGTTGCATTGTTATGATATCTCGACAAAGTTCCAGTCTTGCAAACCCTCCCTCTGCGAAGTCCCCTCTGGGACCTTCTATAACTTTCTATCTTTGCTCTCTTCTTATTGAGTTTTCTAGCCTTCTTACTGGTGATCTTCATCTTGGTATTCGTCTTTCCATTCTGATTCTTATCTCCTTTTGTCATAGTAACTTCGTGTTGTTGAGATTCTTTTGTAGGGTCAGAGAGTAATACATCTTCTCTCTTTGGGGTAGGTGCTTCATTCTTCTGTGAGTATTATTGTGTTCTTTTAACTTCAACATCCAAGTTTTTGGTTCTAAGTAGCTTCGATCTATTCTCCTATTATTCAATCAAGTGTACTATCCTCCTAGTCATGAAATATTTTAATTCTTGCTTCTTATACTCTAAGACTTCCTCTTATTTTCTTCCGGCCTGATCCTTTTCAATCCAAGGTTTTCCTAGTAATATAGAAAATGGGGGCGATGTTCTCAATAAATTTAACAATCTCAAAATCTTCCTCTGTCGAAGTTCCATGAGCTCTCATAGATATCTGGGTGAGTCTTCCACATAGGGTTATCAACTTTCCTATAATAATCCTATTCCTCCTAATGGAGGAATCATAGCAGACTTTCCTAAAGTTTCCCAAGTTCTTTCTGTCATGATATTCACCTGTGTTTCTTCATATAGAACACAGTCAATGTCGAAGTCTCCTATTCTTTCTTCTATGCATTCTTTTTCTTTTAATATCTCTGATAAGTTGATATTTCTTTGATCATTTAGGGTTTCTTTCATTTGTAGCAATACATTCTCTGATTCTTTCTAGGGTTCTACCATGGTATCAGTTTCGTAACCTCCCTCAGAGTTTTCTTGTCTCATATTCATTTTGTCAAGCTTAGCAATCATTCTAGAGCAATCTAAAACTTCATGATCCATAGCTTACAACAAAGACAACTAGGTCTTCTACCAAGGCATTCCTTAGCAAGATGTCTTGGTCTTCTGCAAATGTAACAAAGGGTTAGTCTTCTTTTTCTTTGAAAGGATCCCCAACCTTTCCTATACTGCACACTAGGATAGTAGCTAACCTGCAAAAAAATCTTTCTAGGATCCTGCATCCATTTGTTAGTCCAAACATTCTCTCTACTGATATCAAACCTTCTTTCATCTAGCTCTGTCTTACTTTTCAATATAGGACAAAATTTATCAAACATACCTAGATCCATACTTTTGAAACAAAAATTTCCACTTATCTTACTTTTTCAATCAAAACTTTTCACTGTTCTTACCTTTATCAGAGCACAAATATTTCAGGTATTACCTCTTTTCTTCAGATCTGACTCTTCTTCTTGGCACAGATCTTCACAAGTCAAGTAGAGTGATGTGCACTAGGGAAATAGATCTACACACAAAGATTCCTATTTTTCTTTTCTTCAATTCCCAACAATCATAGTTCCAGTCCCAACAACGGAACCATTTGTTGGCAAATGGGAAGACCCAGGGTTCAATGCTACAATAGTGCACCAAAAAAACCCTAACTACCGGCCCTTTCGACAACACCTGCGAAGCAGATGAAGTATCACTCAAGGTAGAGGCAAGGGTGGTTGTAGGACTCCGATGTCTACAACCTTATGATGCAGGAGCATCGTGCAAAGCCAAAGCACGTGATTAAGCCAAAGAAATAGCTGGACGCGCGAAGGAAGAAAAGGAACACGTTTTCATAAGAACCATTTTGGATTTTGAACTTAAAAGGCATTAATGTAATAGTTAGGAAGATGGCGTGCTTTTCATTTATATATTGGAGGTTGTAAACAGATATTGAGCGATTGCTCTCACCTGTAGAACATAAAGGCATTTAAGCCCTATTAATGAAAGCAGGTAGATTTAAATTATAGATTAGACAGTTTAGAGAGTAGGAAGGAAAAAGAATATAGACACCCTCACTCTTGTATCATTGTATCATTATCATTAAAACATTAGCACATGATAGAAGAAGAGAGTTGTAGCAGAGAACTGTAGAGAAGAACCCATGTACAAAATCTTTGAATTAATATATGAAGCTTTGAATAAGATTCATGGTGTTATGATGTTTTATGTTTATACATGGTGAATGGTATACTTATGGTTGTTTTATTCTCTCTATTATGCATTTGCTTTAATACTGTGTTGAATGTATGATTTCATGCTGAATGTCTGAATTTTAAGAGAGAGAGAGAGAGAATGAGTTTCAATTGTTTCTCTTCCTGAGTAAGAGAAGTTCCTGCAAGGAGTGCAGTGAAACGTCCGCGTTGACGAAGTTTTGAGTTTTTATCTCAGAAAGCTCAGGAGGGATATTGTTGTTCTCATTCCAGTGGAAGTGCAGGAG
Organism: Picea engelmannii; assembly: GCA_009831015.1. Classification (NCBI taxonomy): domain Eukaryota; kingdom Viridiplantae; phylum Streptophyta; class Pinopsida; order Pinales; family Pinaceae; genus Picea; species Picea engelmannii. The sequence continues at coordinate 239,271 of ML805407.1, read as the reverse complement.
AAGCACCGAAGCTGTGCAAGGAGTGTGCATGATGTTGGAAGTCTTAGGACTTATCACCTAAGGTTGAAAGGCAGAGGAGTGATATTTCAGAGAGTGCACCAAGTCGAAAGATCAAATACCCAAGAGTATTTGATAGATTTCCGCAATGAGTGTGTGCAAGAGTTATTTTAAGACTCAAGATTGCAAGTGAAATCTCAGAAGGGTCAACACCTTTGAAAGTACTCAAAGGGAGACAGATATTGAAAATGTCTCACAGAAGTTAAGTCCTAGTGGAAGAATACTGGTTCATTTCGCAGAAGCTGTCAAGGAGGGAACGAGCAGTTGAAATTATCTGTGGAGAACTTGCGAAGTTGCGAGGACCGTAGGATCCATAAAAGCTGCAAGGTGTATAAGGGAAGACGAACCCATCACTTTGGTATCAAAGTCATCATGGACCATTGATCATGACCTATTGTGAGCCGTCAGATCATTTCAAAATTTAGGATTTCGAAGTGTTAGGGGGACGGTAGTCAGAGGCTTGTTCCAGTCCTAAAAGCCGAGAAGGGGGATAGGTGGCGAGAGTCCATGTAAGAGATAGAAATTGTTTGAGTGGAAAGGTGGCGTGTCTTCTTCAAATAAGCAGAGTCAAACCTTGTTGATCGCTTTGAGGTTTTGGAGGTCAAAGGATTGGGAGCCTTGCATCCAGATTCGCGAAGTCGCGAAGTCCAAAACCTCGATGAAGTGAAAATTTCTGTGGGAAGCTAACCTTTGTTGAATGCATTAGAATTCGACATTTCAGGTTCCAGAGGTTGTAGAGAGAGGAACTCTCGACAACAGGGATCGTGAAATCATGAAGCCCAAAGTCCCAGTTTGATGAAGGGCGCGATCTTATTGAGATCGAGAGATTTGAGTGGTGCTTTGTGGTTGATCACACGAGGCATACTCATAATAACCTATGGAGGAACACTATTGTATGTGTGTGTGTTTCCTTGTGAGGAACTCAAAGAGTCAATCAGACTCAGGAGGGAAGATTTAGAATGATCCTGAGTGGACCTCGGCCTGAGGTTTCAGGGGTTTGCACCAGGTTTGGTATCAGAGCTTGACTCTGTTTGTATATTGAAGATGGAGAAAGAAGGAGGAAGAAGAGTACTCTGATATGCACAAAAGTGGTATCAGAGCTCAGAACAAGTTCTTTTCTTTCTGTAGTAGAGAAAATAAGAACGTTTTATAGCCATGCCGCCGAGAAGAAGAGATAAACCAATGCCTGATCCAACAGTGGAGAGGGAAATGCGCGAACTACGTGCCAGGATTGATGCCATGGAGACAACACAAAGGTGCACAGTTGATGCTGGGGATATCAACAAGGTTGACATTGAAAATGAAGCTAGACACGAAGAAGAAGTAGCATTCGAAGATGCTGCAGATGAACGCCTATTCAGGGTTGTTGCAAGGATAGGTGCTAGAGAAAAAATGGGCATTCCAGTATATGAGGGAAACCTAGATGTTGAAGAGCTTCTAGACTGGATTAGAGCTCTAGATAAATACTTCGACTATGAGGATGTCGAGGAAGATGAGAAGGTCAAACATGCTGTCACCAGACTTAAAGGGCATGCAACACTATGGTGGGATGAACTGCAGGCTGACAGATGCTATAAAGGCAAGCATACAATAAAAAACTGGGATAGAATGGTTGCGAAGATGAAATCCAAATTCATACCCAAGGATTATCAAATTACTCTGTTTCAGAGGATGCATAATTTGAGACAGAAGCCGATGTCAGTGAAAGAATACACTGAAGAGTTCTACAAGATAAACATCAGAGCAAGTCATCGGGAAAGTGATGATGAAAAGGTTTCCAGGTACATGAATGGTCTGAGATATGATATCCAAGATGAGATGAGCATGATGATCATTCAAAATGTGGAAGATTCTTATCAGATGGCTCTGAAAGCTGAAGAGAAGATGAGCCGAAAGAAAGGTCAAAGAGGCCAAGGCAGAAGTCAAGCCAGAGGCAAAAAAATTGCCCAAGACATAACTCAGAGACCTAAAGAAGAGGGGAAGAAACCTCAAAATCAACATGAGAGAGGAGGAAGCTTGCAGAGAGGGCAACATGTTGATAGAAATACTTTTCCTTGAGCTAGAGGAAGAGGAAGAGGCCGAGGAGGTGAAGTGAAATGTTTTGTCTGTGGGAAGAATAGACATAAATCTTATGAGTGTCCAGACAGAAAGAAGGATGGTGGTGAAACTCACATTGTTGAAGCTCAAGGATGGAATGTTGAGGCAGAATATGTTGAGGGTGGAAGATCCTTAATGATGAGGAAAGTTCTCTTAACGCCAGAAAAGGAGGCAGAGAACCCATCCCAAAGGAACAGTCTATTTCAGACTGCTTGCAAAACCAAAGACAGGGTATGCAAAATCATAGTGGACAACAGTAGCATAGACAATATCGTTTCTATAGAGATGGTAGAAAATATGGAGTTGGAGACTATCGTACATCCAAGCCCATATAGAGTTTCGTGGCTACAAAAAGGACATCAGGTAAATGTCACTAAACAGTGTTTAGTTGAAATTAAAATAGGAGGATATAAGGATGAAATATTATGTGATGTCATTCCCATGGACGTTTGTCATCTATTTATGGGTAGACCATGGAAATATGACAGGAATGTGGTTCATGATGGGAGAAATAACACATACACCCTGGAGAAAAATGGGAGAACACACATGTTGTTGCCGATTAAGGATAACGAAGTGAAACCATAAATGAACCACACTGTAATTCTCGTGAGTGGGAAGGAACTTCTTAATGAGGTTAAGAAGAAGGAAGACACACAATTTGTTGTGGTCAGGAAGCCTAGAATTGTTTTGACCAGTACAAGAGTGGATGATTTACCAGAGGAAATCCAGAAGTTGTTGGAAGAGTTCGTTGATATAGTAGTGGACGAACTACCTTGTTCATTGCCACCGATCAGGAGTATAAGCCATCACATTGATCTTATACTTGGAGCCATTTTACCAAACAAAGAAGCGTACAGATTAACACCGCAGGAGAATGAAGAAGTCAAGAGACAGGTCCAGGACTTAATGGACAAAGGGTTGATTCAAGAGAGCTTGAGTCCATGTGCTATTCCAATAGTGCTCAGCCCAAAGAAATATGGAGGCTAGAGAATGTGTACAGACTCAAGGGTGATCAATAAGATTACCATCAGATACAGATTTCCATTGCCAAGGATGGACGATTTGATGGATTGCTTGAGTGGCACAAGATTTTTTTCAAATATTGATTTGAAAAGTAGATATCATCAGATTCGAATGAGAGAAGGTGATGAATGGAAGACAACATTCAAGACGAATGAGGGGTTGTATGAATGGATTTTCATGCCATTTGGCTTAACAAATGCACCTAGTACTTTTATGAGGTTTATGAATGAAGTCCTGAAGGATTTCATTGGGAAATTCATCATTGTATACCTTGACGATATATTAATTTTCAGCAAGACATAAACAGATCATTTAAAGCATTTAGTTGCAGTGATGAGGAGATTACAACAAGAGAAATTGTCGATTAATATGACGAAATCATCATTTATGAGGACATAACTCATTTATTTAGGTTTTGTTATCTCTGCAAATGAGTTGAAGATGGACCCGAAAAAGGTGAATGCGATTAAGAATTGGCCATCACCGAGGAGTGTATTTGAAGTTCGAAGCTTCCATGGTTTGACTAGTTTCTACAGGAAATTCATCCGAAATTTCAGTGGGATTAGCACACCAATGATGGATATGGTGAAGAAAAGATACAAATCTTTTCACTAGACAAAGGAAGCAGAGAAGAGATTCAATCTGCCGAAGAAGAAGATCACATAGCAACCAATTTTGGTTTTGCCAGATTTCAGCAAGACATTCCAGGTCAAGTGTGATGCAAGCGGATTTGCGATAGGAGCGGTCTTGAGCCAAGATGAAAGACCGATCGCATACTTCAGTGAAAAAATAAATGAAGCGAAGGTTAAGTACTCCACATATGACAAGGAATTCTATGCGGTCATACAAGTGCTGAAGAAATGGAGACATTATTTGGTTCCCAAGGAGTTTGTTTTGTACAGTGATAATCATGCTTTACAATTCGTGACTCAACAGGAGAAGTTGAACCAAAAACATGCTAAATGGGTTGAATTCATGCAGAATTTTACTTTTGTAATTAAGCATATTTTTGGAACTACTAATAAAATTGTTGATGCTTTGAGCAGGAAATGTTTGCTTATGCAGGAATTCAGAGTCAAAAGTTTGGGTTTTGATAACCTCAAAGAGATGTACAAGGATGATCCAGATTTTAAGGAAGCATATGAGGTGTATGAGAATCCAATTCTCAGGGACAAAATCCAATGGATTGAATACATGATCCAAGATGGATTATTGTTCAGGGGCAATCAACTATGTATTCCAAAAAGCTCCACGAGGGAGAATTTGGTAAGGAAAAACACAGTGGAGGATTGGTCGGACACTTCGGTCATGATAAGACGTTCTCAAAGTTGAATGGCTCATATTTTTGGCCAGGGATGAGGACAAATGTTAAGAAATTTGTGGATAGATGCAAGATTTGTCAACACACAAAAGGGAAAAGGTAGAATATAGGGTTATACCAGCCATTACCCATACCTGCAAGGCCGTGGGATGTAGTGAGAATGGATTTTGTATTGGGACTGGCAAGGACACAAAGAGGATGTGATTCAATCTTTGTGGTAGTAGATAGATTTTCCAAGATGACACATTTCATACCATGCCAGAAAACCAGCGACGCAACTCATATTGCGAACCTGTTTTCCAAGGAAGTCGTCAGACTTCACGGCTTGCCAAGGAGTATCATTTCTGATCGAGATACTAAGTTCGTGGGACATTTCTAGAGGACTTTATGGAAGAAGTTGGGGACAAGTTTATCATTTATCTCAACATATCATCCTCAGACAGATGGGCAGATAGAAGTCGTGAATAGAAGATTGGGAGATTTGTTGAGGAGCCTAGTGACTGAACACCACAGTCAGTGGGATCGCATTCTGCCATAGGCAGAATTTTCTTACAATGATTCACTCAACAGAAGCACATGGCATAGTCCATTTCAGATTGTATATGGAATGCAACCTAGGGGAGTTTCTGAATTGAAAGATTCAGAACAAGCTGAATTCAAAAGTGCTAGTGCAGAGGACTTTGTAGAAGAAATGAAGGAGCTTCACAGCCGAGTCAAGGAACGATTGCAGAATTCAAATCAAGAATACAAGCACAGAGTAGATCAACACAGCCGAGAACTTCAATTTGAAGTTGGTGATATAATTCTTGCACATCTGAGGAAGGAAAGGTTCCCAAGGGGAAGATATAACAAACTAAAGATGAAAAAGATTGGACCATGCAAGGTTGTAAAGAAATTTTGGGCAAACGCATATGAGATTGAATTACCCGATGGGGTCGAAATTTCATCGATATTCAATGTCGCAAATTTGTACCCTTACAGAGTTGAAGAAGCAGGAGTAGAGGATGAACAAAAAAAAGTTCAATGGACAAAACAAATGCCTGTAGCTGAAAATCCATAGATAGAAAGTATAATTGACAAGAGAGTCAACAACAATACCAGGAGGAAGGAGTATTTTGAATACTTGGTCAAGTGGAAGGGACATCCAGTTGAAGATGCCAGTTGGGAAGATGAAGAAGGAATTCAAAAGCATGGACAGACCATGAAAGAGCTCATGAACAGGAGTTCATGAAAATTTTCAAGCAAGGGAGTATGATGCAGGAGCATCGTGAAAAGCCAAAGCACGTGACTAAGCCAAAGAAATAGCTACATGCGCGGAGGAAGAAAAGGAACACGTTTTCATAAGAACCATTTTGGATTTTGAACTTAAAAGACATTAATGTAATAGTTAGAAAGATGGCGTACTTTGCATTTATATCTTGGAGGTTGTAAACAGATCTTGAGCGATTGCTCTCACCTGTAGAACATAAAGGCATTTAAGCTCTATTAATGAAAGTAGGTAGATTTAAATTATAGATTAGACAGTTTAGAGAGAAGGAGGGAAAATGAATATAGACACCCTCACTCTTGTATCATTGTATCATTATCATTAACACATTAGCACAGGATAAAAGAAGAGAGTTGTAGTAGAGAATTGTAGAGAAGAACCCATGTACAAAAGATTTGAATTAATATATGAAGCTTTGAATCAGACTCATGGTGTTATGATGTTTTCTATTTATACATGGTGAATGGTATGCTTATGGTTGTTTTATTCTCTCTGTTATGAATTTTCTTTAATACTGTGTTGAATGTATGATTTCATGTTGAATGTCTGAAGTCTGAGAGAGAGAGAGAATGAGTTTCAATTGTTTCTCTTCCTGAGTAAGAGAAGTTCCTGCAAGGAGTGCAATGAAACATCCGCAAGGTGCGTGCTGACGAAGTTCTGATTTTTTATCTCAGAAAGCTCAGGAGGGATATCATTGTTCTCATTCCAGTGGAAGTGCAGGAGAATCACCGAAGCCATGCAAGGAGTGCGCAGGCTGTTAGAATTCTTAGGACTTATCAACTAAGGTTGAAAGGCAGAGGATTGGTGTTGCAGAGAGTGCACAGAGTCGAAAGATCAAATACCCAGGAGTATTTGATAGATTGTCGCAAGAAGTGCGTGCAAGAGTTCTTTTAAGACTCAAGATTGAAAGTGAAAGCTCAGAAGGTTCAGCACCTTTGAAAGTACTCAAAGGGAGATAGAGATTAAAAATGTCTCACAGAAGTTAAGTCCCAGTGGGAGAATACTAGTTCATTTCGTAGAAGCTGTCAAGGAGGGAACGAGTAGTTGAAATTATCTGTGGAGAACTTGTGAAGTCACGAGGACCGTAGGATCTAGAAAAGCTCCAATGTGTATAGAGGCAAACTAACCATCACTTTGGTATCAAAGTCATCGTGGACTATTGATCGTGACCTATTGTGAGTCATCAGATCATTTTAGAATTCAGGATTTCGAAGTGTTAGGGGGACGATAGTCGGAGGCTTGTTCCAGTCCTAAAAGCTGAGAAGGGGGACAGGTGGGGAGAGTCCATGTTAGAGATAGAAATCATTTGAGTGGATAGGTGGCCTATCTTCATCAAACAGGAAGAGTCAAACCTTGTTGACCGCTTCGGGGTTTTGGAGGTCGAAGGACTGGGAGCCTTGCATCCAGATTCACGAAGTTGCGAAGTTCGAAACCCTGATGAAGTGACAAGTTCCGTGGGAAGCTAATATTTTTTGAACACATCGGAATTCGACATTTCAAGTTTCAGAGGTTGTAGAGATAGGAACTCTCGACAATAGGGATCACAAAATCGTGAAACCCGAAGTATCGGTTCGACGAAGGGTGCAATCTTATTGAGATCGAGAGATTTGAGTGGTGCTTTGTGGTTGATCACATGAGGCATACTCATAAGGACCTGTGGAGGAAAACTATTGTATGTGTGTGTGTTTCTCTGTGAGGAACTCAAAGAGTCAATCAGACTCAGGAGGGCAGATTTAGAATGATCCTGAGCGGACCTCGGCCTGAGGGTTCGGGGGTCTGCACCACCTTAGTTTGGACATAGATCTGTGATTGTAACACTTTAATAGATCACTTAGTAGTTACAGTTCATCAATATTCACATTTGTCTTAGAACGCATATAAACCCTAATAACATAATGGTGCAGTATTCAAACATATCCAATATAATCAAGCACTAAGAACATCAATATAGGTCAGATCTAGCATTCATTCACATTATTCAACACTAAGCTATCATATCAGATTCATCTAACATACATCAACGCACTAATATTTTAACCACATAAACAAAATAACAACCATAAATCACAAAGAAAACACAACACAGGATATACGTGGTTCACCCCCTCCCTAGGGCTACGTTCACCAACTCTTCTTCTTTATTTCCTTCTGTCAATCTTCTACATGCACAAAGCCATGATATATTATTCCACAGAGGACAAGATATCTATGCACTTCACTAGATCCTCCTTCCCCGAGTTACAACACAAAGCCTCTTCACAGTCTCTTACAATCACTTGCACTTAGCCCTGCAAGTTCTCAACATAACATGCACGAAGAACTTCCAAGTTTCACTTAGCACAATGTCTAGCCTTTCTTCGATCACATAGATCGAACTACTTCCTACATCACCTAGCTTTCTATTTATACATTACAAAAAGTCCTAAACATGGGTAAACCCATGGGCCAACATCCCCATACCTGTTACATAAGCCCAAAACCCAAAAAGCCCTAAAAATGGGCAAAACTCCCATGCTTCGACTTGCACTCTTCCTTCGACAGCCTGTCAAAGTCCCAAAATTAGGTCAAACATGACCAATGATCCTCAAAACTTTGTCAAGGGCCAACATATGATGTGAACATTAATCAATTTGTCCACTTCCTTTCTTATAGTAGCTTCAAGAGAAGGGTTTATAGGCCTCTGTTTTTTCCTAATGGGTTTTGCTTCTTCCTTAATAGGAATAGCATGGTGGATGACATTAGGATAAAAACCACAAATATCCTGATATGACCAGGATAAAAAATCTCTAAATTCACAAAATAAATCTATGAACTTTTTATTTTCATTTTCTGAATGTTGGGATCCAATTTTTAAAATCTTTGGATGCTCTTGAGTTCCAATGTTCACTAAGACAATATCTCCAATTTTTATTTTTGACTCCTCTTCTTATTTGTGCTTCTTGTTGCTAACATCTCTTGTTGAGAATGAGCTCTGAAGAGGAGTCAGTACTTTATGAATTTTATTATATTTAAGTGAAATAATTTCCTTTGGATTATAAGGTTCATTCTATAAAAAAAGCACAAATGCTTTCATCATCAGAGGAAATCTTCCATGATTCTACATTATCAGGAAGATGAGGTCGGTATAAATACATACATGTACAATTTGGCCTTTGAGGTAATAATTTCCTTGTAGGACATGTTGTAAAAACAACCATCCTATCAACCATAGAGTTCAACTCTCTCCTGATGTGAGTGATGTTGAAATATAACATATTTGAGATTAAGGTCCAAACAACTTGGGTGTACCTTTTAATCAACTTGTTGGAAGGATTATAGATTTTTCTCACTAAATTAGTAACAAGTTATGAATCTCCAAAGACAGTGAGATGATAAAATCCTATATTGCAAGCATTCCTAATTCCTAACAACAAGGTTTCAAATTCAGTAACATTATTAGTACAAGAAATTTCTAATATGTAGGAAAAGTTATGAATTTTACCAACATAAGAATATAATACAATTCCTGCTCCATTTCCCTCTCTTGACCATGCACCATAAAAGTGCATATGCCACATTACATATTCGTAATCATTGGGTTATTTAATGGAAGCATCATATTCTTCTGCAAAAATCGAGTATACACCTAGATCTTCCTCAATATAATTTGCATTCGGTTGAGGAACTTTTTCAATATATGGTGAAATTCATCCTTCCCTCAAAACAATAATGTTATTTCCATTTTTGGTAATAGACATGTGTGTGCCATCCAATGAAATATAAAAACCAGTTAAATCCTACCAATATTTTCCTAGAATAATAGAATAGTTGTTGTTAGGAATAACAATTACTTGAATATTACACAGGGTTCTGATTTATGGGTGGGAGCAAAGAACTAAAGTCACGTCTTTGAATTCACCAATTGTTGTTTGTTGTTGATTATTATAGGACAAAATGCTTCTCAAATTTTTGTTTGTACATGAGAGACCCAATTCTTCTATAATAATCTTAGACATAACACTAGGGCCTGATCCACCATCTAATAAGCAACAGTGATCAATTCTATCCATTATTTTTACATATATGTAAAAGGGAGTATTTTTTACAGAATTCCTGGAATTCTTTACGCCTAACTTATTTACATACAATTCATCTCCATCATTTTTTCAGACAAGCTACAAATTGTAGAAGTTTTTCCATATAATATTTTAGATGTTGTTGTTCAGGGACGATAACCATGTCCAATAAAGTTTCATCTTCTTTGATTGTAGCTAGCTATTTGATATTGTTGTATTTAGAAGAAGAAGATGAAGAAGTTGAAACATCTTGACTTTGGGTGGCCTTAGTAACCTAAGGGTTTTTTTGTTGGGAGGATGAACTAGGGGAAAATGTAGTCTTAGGCTTACCATCCTTCCCTTTGTTTGCATATGATTTATTCCTTGTATCTACCATCATTACATCCTCTTCAGGAGCCCAATCTAAGGCATCAATGGTTGTATCATCCTTTTTTCCAAATATTCACTCCTATTTTGTTTTTTTGACCTCACAGGTACTCTCTTCATGGTTATCATCACATAAATTACACCAATCCTCAGAAAGAATAGTATTTGGCTGAAAATTATTATCTTAATTTATAAAGGTTGCATGGGTAGAAGTTTCAGCAGAAGAGGAAGAAGAGGTCACCCCGTTTCTTTCATAATCAATCATTCAATTGCTCATATCTTGCAAAAGCTTCAAAATTGTGGACATATCAGCCTTCTTTACATAATATTCCTTGGGAAGACTAGTTCTTTCAAATTGTTCTTCATACTCTAAGAAAGTTTGAAGTGCATAGCCTAAATTTGTGTAAGTCCTTTCATACAGAAGCTCAAAAATAAAAAATAAAATCTATTAATCTTCATGCAGAAATAAATTCAATTTAGTTCAAGGTATCCCTTTCATGATTTTCTTTACAACAACATAATAATAAACAACAACATAATAACAACATAAAATGCACAAAATACATACCTCTACCTGTAGATTAGTTGATTTAGTCCCCGGTTCTTGTGTTCTTGAGATTTCCCAAACTTCCCAAGTGAATATTAACCTCCCAACCAACTAGGAACAACCTCTCCGACTCCCTAGCTCCAGGAATCCTTGCGATTTCTTGGCCCCCAAGCCCAAAGTTCCCAACAACAACAATGCCCTGTGAGAGTTTCCAAAATGCTCTCTTCTCCCAATTTTCCTCCTCCTCCTTCACTAGAAATTTCCAATCCAAAATGAGACCCCTCTCCAAGTCCCCTCCTATCTTCCTTATCTTCCTCTCTCAAATCCCCCTCATTAATTTCCCAACAACCTTATCCCCCCATTAATTACTTCACCCACATTTTAATAATAAAATAATAAAAGGATTATTTAATATATTTTAATAATTAATTAAATTTAAATTAAAAACTATGATAAAAATTAATCAATTTGGGTTGTTACATATACCCACCCTTCAAGAAACTTCATCTAGAATTTAGAGTAATTTGCAATACAAGGGTAACGACACACGATTCATACATCCACATCAAATAAACAACATCATCAATTTAAAACACTTATACATACTAGTGTACATGTGCAAGGCATGCACGTGTAGCTAGCACATACATGAATCACACATGCACTAATGACAATAATTATCACTCATAAAGTAATTCTCGCATGCGTCCAATCCAATCAACAAGACCATTCATTTCATAAAATATAGTAGACCAATTAAATGTTTGTGAAATCCCTCAATTATAATAATTTAGCACAAGCAACATTATCTTAGATAATTGTAGTTTAGTTAAGCAAATACACACACACACACACACGAATTTAAATAAGGAAGCCAAGAAATTATAGCATAAGGCGAAAGCCCCACTGTTGGCGTTTACCTCTTTTATTTGTCTTTGTCTTTTCTACTTAGGATTATTTATGGGTTATTATGATCCTACCTTAATGTCATAGATTGAACCTGGTTCAGATTTGATAATATCCCAACAAAATACCTTTAAAACTATCAGCCCCTCTGGTAGAATAGAAGGCAACGCAACACATAGAGTGTACTGCGCACTCTCACCCAAGATAGCTCTATGGGTTGTTGAAATACTCAGGTGTTTGCAACCCGGGAATGAGTGGAGATCTGTGGTTGTACTATGTATTATTTTTTCATTCAATCTAACATCAAATTATAACAGTCATTATATTCATGCATGTGGAATATCAGATCTAACTAGTTAATTCATTCATCTAACATTCACTATTTAACATCAATAAGGATGCATACATTCATTCACATAACACATGTGTTACTGTGGTTCATCCCCTACTAGGATACGTCCACAAGGATTTGGATCTCAAGATTTTATTATGGTTCAATAATATATCACGCCACACATGTTTACAATATTATTTCTCATTCTCTTCCATAGGCTCCTCGATCCCTATGAGGCTGTCTAGATCGCACGAGGCTCCTCAACCTGTGATCTAACCCTCGGGATTGAGTCGCTCATTACTTCCCTAGCTCACCAAATTAATGACTCATACAGTTCTTACAACTCTCTCTTCCTCTGTGTACCTCTTCTCCTCCGGTCCTTTCTTCCTCTAAGCACTACTTATTTATATCCTTGGCTCATCAACCATTACAATACATTACAAAAACCCTAACCCTAACGTCATTAGGTCTTCCTTGCATGCACTCCTCACCTGCTTCTCTTACACATGTTGCTTTTCCTTCCAGTTGTCATTTCCTCCTTGCATGCTTCTCTTCCAAAAATATCCTTTTCTCTTGACTCGACCTGCATCCAACAACCCCCCAACATTGACATGTGGTTTGTCCCGAGCCACCTAAAATTTGTGCGATTATTCAACAACTCCTATGAGGGCCTGTAACTTCTCTATGAGTTCCTTTGCTTGTGTTTGAGCATGTATGGTATTTTCCCTGAGTGCAATACTTGCATTGCAATCTTGTCATTTATCATCTCTATGCACTCTACTTGAGTTTGTGCCATTTTCTTCTTCGCCTCTTCCACCTACGCAATGACCTTTGCTACCCGTTCTTGGAGAGATTCCATTTGAGCTTGTCAATCCTTCTTCTGTGTCTACGAGGATATGAGTTATTCTTGCAAATTCTTCATATCCTATACTCCTTTGAGGTGCTCAGTGATCTGCATCATCTTCTACCTTTGTTTGAGGTCCTGGATAGTTGCGCTTATCTTCTCCTCTTCTTGGTCCCACTTCTGGACCTGTTGATCCTCCTCCAACTTTGTCCATAGTTGTGTTTATTTATCGAACAATTCGGCAGCTGTGTGGACTTGTCGTTCCATATCCTCCATCTACCCTAATTCTTCCTACTTCCTTTGTTCCTTCACATCTAGGGGAGTGGTAGGGATGAGTTTTTCATGGAGGTTCTCGATTTCTTTCTTGTATTGATCGATTGTTTTCACAATATGATCAATTTTTTGCGTCGTCATGAGCTCTGTTGTCTGCATTCTCTTTGGAATTTTGTCATATGCTACCGCTGATCCCTACTTGAGCCTATCCACACAATATTTCTCGTCTTTGGTCTCGACCTTTACTTGCTCGAGCACCAGCTCCAACGCTTCTTTATTGTTCTTCATCTGCTACAGTTATGTTGCGTCTGTGCGTGCGCACAACTGTAACTCTTGCACGACGTTGACTTGAATTTTATACAATGCCTTGGTTGGTATCCATGTCATTACCAACTGTATTTGGGCCAGATATTTCAAGGTTTTCTAGCCCACAATTTCATCCATGCTCAACATATTAGGGGTAACGTGAAAATTCGAGCTCACCTATGCCATCTTCTGGATCGTATCCTACTTGCTTGACCCAACCTTGGCTCCTTCTTGTGATGTTGCGTGGATTGATTCTATCCCTCTGTCGACCCTCTATGTTTCTCTGATCTACTCGAGGAGCTTCCTCATGTCGACTAGTTCTTCTTGGATCCTATCTCTTTGGTGATGGGCTTCGTCAAAATCCTCCTTTGTTCATTCCTAGACCATTTTCTCCATGATGTCTGCGTCATCCTCTATGATCATATATTCTGGTGGAATTTTGTGCACCTTATTTTTCTTGCGCACACCCCCTATTTGTATGATTATCCATGAGCATCTCCTGATTTATGTATGGAACCCTCCCATCATCGTGCCAATCCTTGATGGCCATTTATACATCTTCTTCCTTGACGCAGTACCGCAGTTGTAGCCATTCCTTCTCAGGATCCTTCTGTGCTTGGATCCATATTGTATACCTGGTCTCTTTAAAGTTGGCTATGCCCTGATATTGCATGACCACTTCTGGCGTAATCCACCAAGTGTTGGCAATGCTTTCTTGCAGGTCATTGTAATACCATGCAAACATGCCTGCATTCACAATTTTGTTCTTAGGGTATGAAGTGCTCCCTAATGGTAGGTATCACACTAAGTGGCAATGAGTGGATCTCTCGGTAAAGTATGTATACTTATGTTGCCTCCATCCGAACAAGGCGATCAATTCGAGTATCCAAGAATAATGAAATTATATCCCCAGGTTTTGTGCATCCTTGCAGTGTTCCAAGAAAAAATTTAAGAAGTACGAGGCCCAAATAAGTATAGCTCCCTCTACACTATGCTGCTGCTACGACGACCCCGACAGGGACTTCCTCCTTACGACAATTCCTGAGTAACTTGCACGCCATGAATTTTGTGGCCATCCTTGTGGTTGCATCACTAATGCACTTAATTATGATTTTGCGTGACCCTTTTTCTATACCATATGTCTTCTTCATTTCCTCGGCCAACGCCATCTCCTTCATTTTTTCATCAAGGAACTGCACTGGTGTCTCCCCCCGAGATGGCAGCCTTGTAATACATGCAATGAGCTCTACGTCTATGGAGATGTGATCTTCCACCCATAGGTGTCCTCTGTGGGTAAATTCCATCAACTTCTTGACACAATTGGTTACATCCCAACCCCTTCCAAAGTGTGGGATCTCCAACAGGCCTAGAATCTTGCTTTTGGCCAGTCCGACTGCCCACTTTTTTGGTTGGTTAATTGGTTCGCCAAAGTTTCCTATACCCACAGTATGCAGGTAAAATTGCTTTGCAAACTTTGGGAAATTTTCCATGTCGGTCACATTGTGATCTGAGTACCATAGTTTTTCCACATGGACTAACATATTACCCGCAACACGCACCCCTTTCAGAATGCGTGGTAAGAATATGGTTGTGGAAGCTTGCCTGGGCGGTGATATTACTACAGGCTCCTTTCCTTTCCGCTGTGGTGGATAAATCGAGGTTCTAACCTCCATTTTTCTCTCTTATGTATACGCCTCTGTCCGACCAATGACATCTTCTACTATGCCCTCATGTGGATGATCCAACGCGACTGTGTGTGACCTTTCTAGTGTGATTGTTTCTATCTGGTTTGGGACCGTCCCATTAACCCTTGGGGCTTCTTTAGGGTTTTCAGAGCACGAATAATTTCCTGCATCCTGGGTTTGCTAGCTATGTCCTACTTCTTGCATATCGATATCCATGCTCATTGGTGTTGTCTATTGGGTTTCCTCCACCACTGGTGTGGAGCTTTCTGGTTCCATATTGAGTGACGAGATTTCATCCAAGTTGACGAATTATGGAGGCTGAGGTGGTTTTTGTTCTCTTCCCTGTGGCTACTATAGTGCTCTAAAGTTGCTTCGAGGTCATTTGTAAGCCTGGCTCGGTGCTCCTAGCTTGGGTGGTGCCATGGTGGTAAAGATGTTCTCCACCGAGATTAGTTGTCTCTATAACTTTTGCAAACTCTCTCTTTGTTTTGTATACTCTGTCACTTTATGCCTTTCTCAATTTCACAATAACCCTTCTGATCCCCACGTACTTACCTTATATAGGAATCGTGTGAATATTCTCAGAGATGTTATCTAATTTGTGTTTTAAATGAATTGGTGTGTCCTGCATACTTTCCATTGAATTCCCATGACATCGCCAGTTGGCACGATTAATACAATGTCCCATCAATCACTCTTGGCATTCAATTTTGATAGCCGTCGTTCATTGGCGCCTATTTATCGTACCTGCCATTTTTGTTGTTTCCTCCTTTTAGTGACCATTGGTCCTTTCTCCGTTGTACTAGCATTTCCAGGTGCACATGAACATTGTATTTTTGATGTGCTACCCCTCTGTTGCCATCCTTTCATGTCTGATGCGGTAACCCCTCTGTTGTTGTGCTTAGTTTTTTTTTTTTTAAGTGCTAGGAGGTCGTCTGTCCCTAGACAACTTCAATCGACTCCCATTGATCAACCCTCTGAGTTTTGTTCCTCCTAAATCCTTCAACTGTACAAATCCCCCATCTGCGAAAGTCTTCACTTTGTATGGTTCTAACCAATGCATTCTGAGTTTCCCGGGGTGTTGAAGAGATAAACTATCATAAACCAAGACTAAGTCTCCCTCCTTGAAATTTTTCCGCTTGAAATGTCTATCATGCCAAGCTTTGTCCCTTGCTTTTTGTACTTCTTGGTGAAACCCTTCTAGAATCCTGTATTCTTCCATGATCATCAACTGACTTAGCCTTTCCTGTACTGCACCTCGCTTTGTCATGTTGGTAATTGATACTATGTGCATAATAGGTACCAAAAACTCTAATGGAACCACTTCTTCTTGTCCATACACCAATATGAAAGGTGTCTGCCCTGCCAATTTTTTGCATGTGGTCTTGTATGCCCACAGTACTGCTGGTATCTTCAAGTCCCAATCTTTCCTATTAATGTCGCAAATCTTTTTCAGTGCATTCTCAAGGATATTATTAAAGGCTTCCACTATTCCATTTTCTTGAGAATGATATGGTGTACTCTTTTGATGATAAACTTCAAACTCCTCAGTCATAGCCTCAATAGTGATGTTGATGAAGTGAGTGCCTTGGTCACTCATCAAAATACTTGGGCATACAAATCTAGTGATCACATGCTCAAACAAGAAGTGTGTTGTTGTCTCTACGTTGCAATATTTTACTGGTGCTGCTTCTGCCCATCTTGTTAAGTACTCTATCGCAGTAATAATGTACCTTGATCCTAACCATTTTTCTAGTGGGTTAATCGGTCCCACAAAATCTATTTCCCATTTTTCGAATACCTGTAAGGTTACTTGTGGTCTCAAGGGCATATCGTCCCTTCTATTTGATTTATCGACCCATTGACATACATCACATTTTTGGCAGTAGTCCTTTGAGTCTTTTTGAACATTCGATCATCATAGTCCTGGACAAAATACCTTCTGCACGATAGATTTACCTGCATAATGTCCTCCTGCTATTCCCTCATGGGATTCTACTAAAATTCTAGGTACTTCATGTTCTAGCACACATCTTCTCAATATGATATATCCACCTATTTTGTATAAGTGTCTGGAAACCAATTGATAGTTTGAAGCCCGAACTACCAGATTTTTCTTTTGCGCAGTGTTGAATTCTTGTGGTGCAGTCCATGTACTCAAGTATTGGATGATGTCTGTGAAGTATTCATTGGCTATTTGGACTGTGTTGATGGGTCCTAAATCCCTTTAGTTCAGCAGAAGGAACCAAACCTGCCACCGAGGCTCAATTAGACCCTGTAACGTTTAATAGTGGAATGGTTCTCCAGATCTTGTGATCCAGACAATTAATCGATGAGATTTACGTTTTCTTGCGAAGGCGTCTCCTTCAGTTCAGACTTTATCTTTTTTAATTTTCTCTTAGGTGGGACCGATATAAGATGGAAGATGGTATAAACCAACTTGACAACAAAATGAGAAAAGGTTTTAACTACTGGAGAAGAGGCTGAACTTGGGATAACCCGCTACTCAAGCATGCAAACGACAATTTTATACCACAGGCCTAGTACTAATATGTTAACCATGTGAGCATTCAATTACTGTCTGAGATACTAATTATCAGAAAGAAAACACATATGTGATAAATAATGGCAAGTAAAATAATTCACTTAACTCTAATCATCTATCACATAATTACACAACAATTCATCTTCATCATTAAATAAAAGAACTGTAAAAACATTGCATCAGATAACTTATCAATAGATTTAATAGCTCTTACTTGTTACATCATACATTCATGAGATGAGATAGGAAATAGTTCTTCTCCACATCCAATCATACACGCATTTGATGAAAATATAACTTGTCTCTGGTCCATAAGGACTTCTCAATTAAAGGCAACTTCAAAATAATTCTTAACAAAACAAAAAAGAGAGTTTCTTGCAACAACCATCGACCCTTGACTAATCAGTCGATGCTCTTATTTATAACATAAAATTAACTAAAAATAACGGCTAAAGTACAGTTAATAAAAACCAAACTCGCCATGTGGCGTTCTCTCCTAACAGTTTTCTAAAAGTCATCTCAAGGTATCACTTTAAAAGGATGACTCTTCTCATACTCCGACCAACTGATGAATAGTTCCTCCCAAGTGTTGGCGTATGGGAACCTATGTTTTTCCATCAGGGTTGCGTAAATTTCCCTTATCTTCATTGCATGGGCCTGATACTTGATCAGACTAGCACTTAACTATTGTAGCACATCCCGAGCTTTGATCAGGTGTTCCGTGAATTGTCGTGCCTGCCTTGGCACTGTGTCCACCACCTTTTCTAGTCTTTCGGCCCATGATGCATCTTGCTTGGTGTGTGATTCAACTATGTCACACAAGTCGACAAAGTCATCAGGTGTTCCAAACTCAGGAATTCCAGTCTCTTTCATCACTTGATTGATATTAATCTAGTGTTTCTTGCACTTGACCCATTTCTCTTGAATCTCTCAGTGTGGTTCCAAATAAATTTTTTCCCAATACTCGACCACTTTCCTTATGCGGTCAAGACCGCTTTAGTTCAACACCTTAATGCAGTGTTCTTCTTTATCTCGGCCCTGTTGAACTGCACCAATGTTGTCTACTCTCTCCATGACTTGCTGCATTTTTTCATACCATCGCTCCATATCCTTGTACGTCGCGAGTGCCATGAGAGTATCTTCTTGGAGCTCGGCTATTGCTTTAGTGAATAGGTGACGCTCGTCTGTGAACCTGTTATAGGCCTCCTTGAATTCATTCCTTGGGTACACCATGACCTGAGGGGTGTGTTGGTAGTACTTATCCAAGTGACACAAATGTTATATCTCTTTTAGGGAAACGACCAAATCTTTCTCATCTCTTTTATCTCTATCCAATCGATTCCCATTTAGGATTTAATCCCCTTGGAACATGGTTATGGTAAATTCCCCTTTATGAACCTGGCCTATGGGATGGAAAATTCCCCCAATAAATAAATTAGAGAAAAAAAGAGGTGGTAAGTAATAGGTACTAACATGAGAGCATATCGTGGATTTCTTTATTTCTTATTTCAAACATCAGGTTCATTGTTCTCAGGATTTCTCCCATTCTTCCCCCCACCCCCTTTATAATAGCTGTAGAAAGGGGTGGCATTGGAGATCGCCATTCCTGCGACGATAAGATAGGATGTTCTGGCATATTTTTTGTTTATCAAATTTTCCTTTGTAGTGATGAGGATGGAGCGATATAAAGTGATCCTTCTCTTCTTGGTGGTTCTCTGGATGATAGCCTTCTTCATTCGATCATAATCTATGGCATGTATGTCAGCTACTTCGTCCACATGTTTGGGAATTTGTTGATCCCCCCATGTGAGTGTGTTCCCTAGACTTCCACTGGTGTATACTTGTTCAAGGTTGGGTTCTCTAACTTCCTCGTTATGCTCCGAAGGTCCGGATTCTGTCTTTCTCCCATTGGGTGTTTGAGTACCAAGTGAAATAGAGGCGTTAGGGATGGACTCGATACTTGTTCATTGGTCGTCATAATGCCAACTTCCTGTTGCGGTGCTCCTTTTCTGGCTCGTCCGACTTCTATTCATCTCTAGGAATATCTACTTGGGTGGCTGGTGTATCAGGTAACTTAGTGTCTAGGACACTTTTGGTTTCCTTTTCTTTCTACGGAACCTCCTGGGTTCGGGCATCGAGGAAAGGAGAAGATGTCTTCTCAAGTCCCTTTTCTTCTTCAACATGCAAAGGGGGATCGAGAGATACTTCTGAGCTGTCATCATCATCATAGATTTTAATTAGCTCGCACAGGGGGTCCGACGCACTTGTTTCTACTGATATATTGATTGCCTCTGGCTGCGTTGCAATACCTGTCGGGGATACGACCATTGAAATTATGGATTTAGGTTCGTCTAAACCATTGATGTTATCAAGGTCTATGAATTCAAGACTGATTGGTCCCGCCATGATTTCTTTTGGGTTGGTCAAAATCCTTGGCATCCTAACGAGGTCTGGGTTATCTGGCATCTGATTCATCATCTGCTGAGCCTATTCATACATGAGTAACCCTCTCTCCCATGCATCCTGAGCCTTAGGATAACTCATATCCTATATCGGGGTTACCTGGGAAATCTATGTTGTTTCGGTCGGTTCCTGGGGAGCTCCTGCTGTCTTGACCGCTATTATTTCCTCTCTAGCCTGGAGGGCTCCTTGAGCCAATTGTTATAGGGTCACCACTTGTTCATCTAGGCTCATGGATTTGAATCTGGTCATCCTAGGATTGACCATCCTCATCAAAACTTCATCCCAATCTTGCGTGTTGTTTCTGAAAATCTCATCTTCAAACCTATCATGGGCGTATGGCCATAAGGATGATACTTGTGACGCGTGCTTCGAAACTAGACCCTTTGGGTCATGCTTGCAAAAATGACCAGTCTGGAATCAAAACTCTATTTGTCTTAACCCTTCCTGCTTGTCTTGAGAGGTGTCTTTTACTATATAGAAGCCAATATGGAATCCATAAGGTATGAATGCCCGCTTCTTATCTTTCACCAGAGTAACATTGTAACCTTGGAGGATGGTCTGGTAGCATATTTCCCCTACTACTAGTCGATCAGGGACATACAAAGGTAACAGGTGTGGTGCTCCGGTGGCTCTGAAAACCCTAATGTATGTATCGTTCTCATCCAGATACCAGTGGCCAACCTTTAATATCATCTTTTTGGCCACAACCGACAATCTTGGGCACTCTTTTTTGAACAACATAAAATGAATGCGTGCGATGAATTGATTGTAGATGAGGGAGTAGGATTTGTTGTACATGTTCTCCCACAAGATGCTGAAATATACATGGATCGAGAGTTTTGAGGCGTTCCAGCTCAAATTCATTCTGGCAAAGGCATTTTTTGCATAGATGATGTCCAATAAATAAGAAACCTTCTAGAAGGATGGAGTCTCTCCTTTTGGCGTCTGATCCTGTTGAATGCAAATGATCAGCTGCTTGGAAATGATGGTGCCCCAGTTAAAATATCTCCAAGAAATGGCTACCATGTAAGCTAGAGGCATCCATGCCTCTGAAAAACCTGGAAAAATCTTTCTCCCCATATAGCCGACAGATGAGGGCCATTAGATAGATATACGACTCTCTTAAGTTGGTCGTCGGGTACCAACTGAAGGTCTGATTGGTGAAATTTTTATCCTCTCTCCACCATGAAGCAATCACCTGGTTAGTGTCATGTTTATCATAAAATCTTATAACAAATTCAGTCTTCAACTGCTCCTTCGGGTCTCTGATCTTGTAGTAATTCTGCACCTCCACTAGAAGGAAAACCCCGACACACTCACCATTGTCGTCATTGATCAAACATATTTGTGTGTCAGTGTGGTCGATAATCCACTTTAGGAGCTCTATGCAGGGAAATACTGGAGTTGTTCTCTCTACCATGTGCAGGTATGAACTTTGGATATTTGGAAAAACTTCATCATCGAGTTTCCTCATATAGGGGTCGATATGCAGGGTATATTCAAGGAATTCTTCCCGCTTGGTCTTCTGTAAAATATCTCCCCAGTGCGAGAGTACTGCCTTGGTCCCTATGATAGCCTCCGTGTCTCCAAAGGCCAGAGGCTGAATGAAAACCTCCTTGGATGATGTCTTGATGAAGGGCACCGACTTTGGAGTAAATTGCAATTGTTTTTCTACCGTTGGGAAAGATCCTTCTCCTACATTTGGTTCCTTTAGCTTTGGTGCTCTCAGAGATTTCTTGGTGGTTTGTTTTCTTGGAGGCATTGTCCTTTCCATTGAAATCAATCTTTAGGGAATGTGCATAGAGTAACACCAGATAAAAATGAATGAAGTGAAGCACAAAAATCCATACACTAGTGGCCATCCTTGTGGTTGCATCACTAATGTACTTAATTATGATTCTGCATGACCCTCTTTCTATACCATACGTCTTCTTCATTTCCTCATCCAATGCCATATCCTTCGTTTTTTTGTCGATGAATTGCGTGGGTGTCTCCCCTCGAGATGGAAGCCCTATAATATATGTAATGAGATCTACGTCTATTGAGACAAGATCTTCCACCCATAGGTATCCTCTATGGGAAACTTTCATCAGCTTCTTGATGCAGTTGGTTACGTCCCGACCCCTTCCAAAGTGCAGGATCTCCAACAGGACTAGAATCCTAGTTTTGGCAAGTCTGAATGCCCACTGTTTTGGTTGGTTAATTGGTTCACTGAAGTGTCCTATACCCACAATATGCAGGTAAACTTGCTTTGCAAATTTTGGGAAATTGTCCGTGTCGGTCACATCGTGATCTGAGTACCATAGTTTTTCCACATGGCCTAACATATTACCCGCAACACGCACCCCTTCCAGAATGCGTGGTAAGACTATGGTTGTGGCAGCTTGCCTGCACGGTGATATTACTACTGGTTGCTTTCCCTTCCGATGTGGTGGCTGAATCGAGGTTCCAACCTCCATTTTTCTCTCTTCTGCATATGCCTCTTCCTGACCTATGACATCTTCCACTATGTCCTCATGTGGCTGATCTGATGTAGCTATGTGTGACCTTTCTGGTGCGATCGTTTCTATCTGGTTAGGGACCGTCTCATTAACCCTCGAGGCTTCTTTAGGGTTTTCAGAGCATGAATAATTTCTTGCATCCTGGGTCTGTTGGCTCTGTCCTACTTCTTGCATATCGATATCCATTCTCACTAGTGTTGTCTATTGGGTTTCCTCCACCACTGGTGTGGGGCTTCCTGGTTCCATATTGAGTGATGAGATTTCATCCAAGTTGACGAATTCTGGAGGCTAAGGTGGTTTTTGTTCACTTCCATGTGGCTACTGCGGTGCTCTGAATTTGCTTTGAGGTCATCTGCAATCCTAGATCGGTGCTCCTATCTTGGGTGGTTCCATGGTGGTAAAGATGTTCTCCGCCAATATTAGTTGGTTCTGTAACTTTTGCAAACTCTCTCTTTGTTCCTTATACTCTGTCACTTTGTGCTTTTCTCAATTTCACAATAACCCTTCTGATCCCCGTGTTCTTACCTTATATAGGAATCATGTGAATATTCTTGGAGACATTATCCAATTTGTTTTTTAAATGAACTGGAACATCTCGCGTACTTGCCATTGAATTCCCTTGACGTCGCCAGTTGGCACAATTAATAAAGTGTCCCATCAATCATTCTTGTTATTCAATTTTGATAGCCATCATTCATTGGCGCCTATTTACCGTACCTTCCATTTCTATTGTTTCCTCGTTTTAGTGATCGTTGGTCCTTTCTCCATTGTACTATCATTTCCAAGTGCACATGAACATTGAATTTTCGATGTGATACCCCTTTGTTGCTATCCTTTGATGTCCGGTGCGGTAACCCCTCTATTGTTGCGCTTAGTTTTTTTTTTTTAAGTGTTAGGAGGTTGACTGTCCCTAGACAGCTTCAGTCGACTCCCATTGATCATCCCTCTGAGTTTTGTTCCTCCTAAATCCTTGAAATATACAACTCCCCCATCTATGAAAGTATTCACTTTGTATGGTCCTAACCAATGCATTCTGATTTTTTGGGGGTGTTGAAGAGATCTAGTGTCGTACACCAAGACTAAATCTCCCTCCTTGAAATTTTTCCTCTTGATATGTCTATCATGCCAAGCTTTGTCCCTTGCTTTATGTACTTCTTGGTGAAACCCTGCTAGAATCATGTATTCTTCCATGATCATCAACTGACTTAGCCTTTCCTTTACTGCAACTCACTTTGTCATGTTGGTGATTGATGTTATGCGTAGACTAGGTACCAAAAACTCTAATGGCACCATTGCTTCTTATACATACACCAATATGAATGGTGTCTGCACTCCCAATTTTTTTCATGTGGTCCTGTATGCCCATAGTACTACTAGTATCATCGAATACCTACAAGGTTGCTTGTGGTCTCAGGGGCATCTCATCCTTTCTATTTTATTTACCGACCCTTTGACATACATCACATTTTTGGTAGTAGTCCTTTCAGTCTCTGTGAACATTCGACCATCATAGTTCTGGACACAATTCCTTCTGCATGGTAGCTTTACCTGCATAATGTCCTCCTGGTATTCCCTCATGGGATTCTGCTAAAATCCTGGGTATTTCATGTTCTAGAACAAATCTTCTCAAGATGCTATCTGCACCCATTTTGTATAATTTTCTAGCAACCAATTGATAGTTTGCAGCCCGAACTACCAGATTTTTCTTCTGCGTAGTGTTGAATTCTTGTGGCGCAGTCCATGTACTCAAGTATTGGATGATGTATGTGAAGTATTCATCAGCTATTTGGACTGTGTTTATGGGTCCTAAATCCCTTTAGTTCAACAGAAGGAACCAAAACTGCCACCGAGGCCCAATTAGACTCTGCAATGTTTAATAGTGGAATGGTGCTCCAGATCTTGCGATCAGACCAATTAATCGATGGGCTTTACATTTTCTTGCGAATGCGTCTCCTTCAGTTCAAACTTTCTCTTTTTGTATTTTCTCTTAGGTTGGAACGATATAAGATGGAAGCCGGTATAAACCAACTTGACAACAAAATGAGAAAAGGTTTTAACTACTGGAGAAGAGGCTGAACTTGGGATAACCCGTTACTCAAGCATGCATACGACAATTTTATACCACAGGCCTAGTACTAATACGTTAACCATGTGAGCATTAAATAACTGTTTGAGATACTAATTATCAGAAAGAAAACACATATGCAATAAATAATGGCAAGTAAAATAATTCACTTAACTCTAATCATCTATCACATAATTACACAATGATTCATCTTCATCATTAAATAAAAGAACTGTAAAAAAATTGCATCGGATAACTTATCAATATATTTAATAGCTCTTACTTGTTACATCATACATTCATGAGAAGAGATAGGAAATATTTCTTCTCCACATCCAATCATACACGCATTTGATGAAAATATAACTTGTCTCTGGTCCATAAGGACTTCTCAATTAAGGGCAGCTTCAAAATAATTCCTTACAAACTAGAAAAGAGAGTTTCTTGCAACAACCATTGACCCTTGATTAATCGGTCGATGCTCTTATTTATAACATAAAACTAACTAAAAATAATGGCTAAAGTAAAGTTAATAAAAACCAAACTCATCACATGGCGTTCTCTCCTAACGATTTTCTAATAGTCATCTCAAGATATCGCTTTAAAAGGATGACTCTTCTCATACTCTGACCAACTGATGAACAGTTCCTCGCAAGTGTTGGCGTATGGGAACATGTGTTGTTCCATCGGGGTTGTGTAAATTTCTCTAATCTCTACTACATGGGCCCGATACTTGATCAGACTGGCACTTAACTATTCTAGCACATCCTGAGCTTTGATCAGGTGTTCCGTGAATTGTCGTACCTTCCTTGGCGTTGTGTCCACCACCTTTGCCAGTCTTTCAGCCCATGATGCATCTTGCTTGGTGTGCAATTAGACTATGTCGTGCAAGTTGACAAAGTCATCGGGTGTTCCGAACTCGGGAAGTCCGATATCTTTCATCACCTGATTGATCTTATTCTAGTGTTTCTCTCACTTGACCCATTTCTCTTGAATCTCTCGGTGTGGTTCCCAAGAAATTTTTTCCCAATACTCGACCGCTTTCCTTATGCGGTCAAGACCGCTTTAGTTCAACACCCTAATGCAATGTTATTATTTTTCTCGACCCTGTTGAACTGCACCAATGTAGTCTACTCTCTCCATGACTTGTTGTGATTTTTCATACCACCGCTCCATATCCTTGTACGCCGCGAGTGCCATGAGAGTATCTTCCTGGAGGTCGGCTATCCCTTTAGTGAATAGGTGACGCTCGTCTGTGAACCTGCTATAGGCCTCCTTGAATTCAATCCTTAGGTACACCGCGAATTGAGTGGTTTCCTAGTAGTACTTAGCCAAGTGACACAAATGTTATAGCTCTTTCAGGGAGGCGACCAACTCTTTCTCATCTCTTTTATCTCTATCCAAGGTGGCATTGGAGATTGCCATCCCCGCGATAATAAGCTCAAATGTTCTATCATATTTTGTGTTTATCAAATTTTCCTCTATAGTGATGGGGATGGAGCGATCTAAAGTGATCCTCCTCTTCTTGGTGGTTCTTTGAATGATAGCCTTCTTCCTTCGATCATAATCTATGGCATGTATGTTGGCTACTTCATCCCTAGGTTTGAGAATCTGTTGATCCCCTCATGTGAGTGTGTTCCCTAGACTTCCATTGGTGTATACTTGTTCAAGGTTGGGTTCTCGAACTTCCTCGTTATGCTCCGAAGGTCCAGATTCTATCTTTATCCCATCAGGTGTTCGAGTACCAAGTGAAATAGAGGCATTGGGGATGGACTCAATACTTACTTGTTCATTGGTTGTCGAAATGTCGACTTCCTGTCGCAGTGCTCCTTTCTCTGGCTCGTCCGACTTCTGTTCATCTCTAGGAATATCTTCTTGGGTGGCTGGGGGATGGGGTAACTTAGTGTCTGAGACACTTTCGGTTTCCTTTTCTTTTAGCGGGACCTCCTAGGTTCGAGCGTCGAGGAAAGGAGAATATTTCTTCTCAGGTCCCATTTCTTCTTCGACATGCACATGGGTCCTGAGAGATACTTCCAGGCTCTCATCATCATCATAGATTTTAATTATCTCGTGGAGGGGGTCCGACACACTTGTTTATACTGATACCCCAAATTCCTTTGGTTGTGTTGCAATACCTGTCAGTGATCTGACCATTGGTGTTGTGGATTCGGGGTCTTCTAGCCCATTGATGTTATCAAGGTCTATGAATTCAGGACCGCTTGGTCCCATTGGGATTTCTTCTAGGCTAGTCGAAATCCTTGGTATCCTGACGAGGTCCGGGTTATCTCACATATAATTCATCATCTGCTAAGATTGTTCATACATGAGTAACCCTCTCTCCCATGCATCATGAACCTCAGGAGAACTCATATCCTGTGCCGGGGTTACTTGGGAAATCTATGTTGTTTTGGCCAGTTCCTGGGGAGCTCCTACTGTCTCGGCCACTATTATTTCCTCTCTAGCCTGGAAGGCTCATTGAGACGATTTTTATAGGGTCAATGCTTCTTCATCTAGGCTCATGGATTTGAATTTGGTCATCCTAGGATCGACCAAACTCATCATAACTTCTTCCCAATCCTGTGCGTTTTCTATGAAAATATCATCTTCAAACCTGTCATGGGCGTATGGCCAGAAGGATGATACTTGCGACGTGTGCTTCGGAACTAGACCCTTTGGGTCATGCTTGAGAAAATGACCAGTATGGAATCAAAACTCTATTTGTCTTGACCCTTCCTACTTGGATTGAGCAGTGTCTTTTACTATATAGAAACCAATATGGAATCCATAAGGTATGAATGCCCGCTTCTTATCTTTCACTAGAGTAACATTGTAACCTTGCAGGATGGTCTGGTAGCATATTTCCCCTACTACTAGTCGATCAGGGACATACACGGGTAACAAGTGTGGTGCTCCGGTGGCTTCGAAAAACCTAATGTAGGTATCGTGCTCATCCATATACCAGTGGCCAACCTTTGATATCATCTTTTTGGCCACAACCGACAGTCTTGGGCACTCTTTTTTGAACAACATAAAATGAATGTGTGCGATGAATTGATCGTAGCCGAGAGAGTAGGATTTCTTGTACCTGTTCTCCCACAATATGTTGAAATATACATGGACCAGGAGTTATGAGGCGTGCCATCTCAAATTCATTCCGGCAAAGGCATGTTTTTCACAGATGACGTCCAATAAATAAGAAGCCTTCTAGAAGGATGGAGTCTCTCCTTCTTTTGGCGTCTGATCCTATTGAATGCAAATTCTTAGTTGCTTGGAAATGATGGTGCCCCAGTTAAAATATATCCCATAAATGGCTATCGTGTAAGATTGAGGCATCCATGCCTATGAAAACCTGGAACAATATTTCTCCCCATACAACCGACAGATGAGGGCCATTATATAGATATACGACTCTCTTAAGTTGGTTGTTGGGTACCAACTGAAGGTCTGATTATTGAAATTTTTATCCCGGCCTCTCCACCATGAATCCATCAACCAGTTGGTTTCATGTTTATCATAGAAGATTATAACAAATTTGGTGTTCAACCTCTCCCCCGGGTCTCTGAGCTTGTAGTAATTCTGCACCTCCACCGGAAGGAAAACCCCGACACACTCGCCATTGTCGTTATTGATCAAACATATTTGTGTGTTAGTGTGATCGATAAGACACTTTAGGAGTTCTATGTAGGGAAATATTGGAGTTATTCTCGCTACCATGTGCAGGTAGAACCTTTGGATATTTGGAAAAACTTCATCGTCAAGTTTCCTCATATCG
This sequence comes from Picea engelmannii, assembly GCA_009831015.1. Classification (NCBI taxonomy): domain Eukaryota; kingdom Viridiplantae; phylum Streptophyta; class Pinopsida; order Pinales; family Pinaceae; genus Picea; species Picea engelmannii. The sequence goes on along the minus strand of ML805407.1, from coordinate 210,841 downwards.
GGGTTGATATGCAGGGTATATTCAGGGAATTCTTCCCGCTTGATCTTCTAGAAAAGTTCTCCCCAGTGCGGGAGTATTGCCTTGGTCCCTATGCTAGCCTCCGTGTCTTCAAAGGCTAGAGGCTGAATGAAAATCTCCTTAGATGATGTCTTGATGAAGGGCACCGACTTTTGAGTAAATTCCAATTATTTTGAAACCATTGGGGAAGATCCTTCTCCTACATCTAGTTCCTTTAGATTTGGTGCTCTCAGAGACTTCTTGGTGGTTGGTTTTCTTGGAGGCATTGTCCCTACCATTGAAATCAATCTTTGGGGAATGCGCACAGAGTAACACCAGATAAAAATGAATGAAGTGAAGCACAAAAATTCATAGACTGGTGGCCATCCTTGTGGTTGCGTCACTAATTAACTTAATTATGATCATGTGTGACCCTCTTTCTATACCATACGTCTTCTTCATTTCCTCAGCCAACGCCATCTCCTTCGTTTTGTCATCGAGGAACTGCACGGGTGTCTCCCCCCGAGATAGCAGCCCTATAATATATGTAATGAGCTCTACGTCTATTGAGATAGGATCTTCCACCCATAGGTATCCTCCATGGGTAACTTCCATCAACTTCTTGATGCAGTTGGTTACATCCCAACCCTTCCAAAGTGAGGGATCTCCAATAGGCCTAGAATCCTGGTTTTTCCCAGTCCGACTACCCATTGTTTTAGTTGGTTAATTGGTTCACCGAAGTGTCCTATACCCACAATATGCAGGTAAACATGATTTGAAAATTTTGGGAACTTGTCCGTGTCGGTCACATTGTGATCTGAGTACCGTAGTTTTTCCACATGGCCTAACAGATTACCCGCAACATGTACCCCTTCTAGAATGCATGGTAAGACTATGGTTGTGGAATCTTGCCTGCATGGTGATATTACTATTGGCTGCTTTCCCTTCCATTGTGGTGGTTGAATCGAGGATCCAACCTATATTTTTCTCTCTTCTACATACGCCTCTGCCCGACCAATGACATATTCTACTATGCCCTCATGTGGTTGATTTGACGCGACTGTGTGTGACCTTTCTGGTGCGATCGTTTCTATCTGATTCAGGATCATCCTATTAACCCTCGAGGCTTCTTCAGGGTTTTTAGAGAACGAATGATTTCCTGCATCCTGGGTCTGTTGGCTCTATCCTACTTCTTGCATATTGATATTCATGCTCAATGGTGTTTTCTATTGGGTTTCCTCTACCAATGGTGTGAGGATTCCTGGTTCCATAATTGGGTGATGGGATTTCATCCAAGTTGACGAATCCAGTAGGCTGAGGTGGTAGTTTTTCACTTCCCTATGGCTACTGCAGTGCTTTGAATTTGCTTCAAGGTCATCTGCAAGCCTGGCTCGGTGCTCCTAGATTGGGTGGTTCCATGGTGGTAAAGATGTTTTCTGTCGATATTAATTGGTTCTGTAACTTTTGAAAAATCGCTCTTTGTTTCGTATACTTTGTCACTTTGTGCTTTTCTCAATTTCACAATAACCCTTCTGATCCCCGCGTGCTTACCTTATATAGGAATCGTGTGAATATTCTCAGAGACATTATCCATTTTGTGTTTTAAATGAAATGGCATGTCTCGCATACTTGCCATTGAATTCCCTTGATGTCGCCAGTTGGTGCGATTAATATAGTGTCCCATCAATCATTCTTGCCATTCAATTTTGATAGCCATCATTCATTGGCTTCTATTTACCGTACCTTCCATTTCCATTGTTTCCTCCTTTTAGTGACAGTTGGTCCTTTCTCCGTTGTACTAGCATTTCCAAGTGCATGTGAACATTGTATTTTCGATGTGCTACCCCTCTATTGATATCCTTTGATGTCCGACATGGTAACCCCTCTATTGCTGCGCTTAGTTTTTTTTTTTTAAAGTGCTAGGAGGTTTACTATCCCTAGATAGCTTCAGTCGACTCCCATTGATCATCCCTATGAGTTTTGTTCCTCCTAAATCCTTCAAATATACAACTCCCCCATCTGTGACAATCTTCAATTTGTATGGTCCTAACGAATGCATTCCGAGTTTTTTGGTCTGTTGAAGAGATCTAGTGTCGTAACCAAGACTAAGTCTCCCTCCTTGAAAATTTTCCTCTTGATATGTCTATCATGCCAAGATTTGTACCTTGCTTTCTGTACTTCTTGGTGAAACCCTGCTATAATCTTGTATTCTTCCATGATCATCAACTGACTTAGCCTTTCCTGTATTGCACCTCGCTTTTTCATATTGGTAATTGTTGCTACGCGTAGACTAGGTACCAAAAAATCTAATGGCACCACTGCTTCTTGTCCATACACCAATATGAATGGTGTCTACCCTGCTAATTTTTTTCATGTGGTCTTGTATGCCCACAGTACTGTTGGTATCTTCAAGTCCCAATCATCCCTATTAACGTTGCAGATATTTTTCAGTGCATTCTCAAGGATATTATTAAAGGATTCCACAATTCCATTTGCTTGAGAATGATATGGCGTACTCTTTTGATGATAAACTTCAAAATCCTCAGTCATAGACTTAATAGTGATGTTGATGAAGTGAGTGCCTTGGTCACTCATCAAAATAATTGGGCATCCAAATCTAGTGATCACTTGCTCAAACAAGAAGTGTCTTGTTGTCTCTGTGCTGCAATATTTTACTTTCGTTGCTTCTGCCCATCTTGTTAAGTACTATGTCGTTGTAATAATGTACCTTGCTCCTAACCTTTTGGTAGTGGGTTAATCGGTCCCACAAAATATATTTCCCATTTGTCGAATACCTACAAGGTTACTTGTGATCTCAGGGGAATCTCATCCCTTCTATTTTATTTACTGACCCTCTGACATACATCACATTTTTGGTAGTAGTCCTTTGAGTCTCTGTGAACATTCGACCATCATAGTCCTGGACGCAATACCTTTTGCTTGGTAGCTTTACCTGCATAATGTCCTCCTGCTATTCCCTCATGGGCTTCTGCTAAAATCCTAGGTATTTCATGTTCTAGCACACATATTCTCAAGATTCTATCTGCACCCATTTTGTATAAGTTTTTGGAAACCAATTGATAGTTTACAACCCGAACTACCAGATTTTTCTTCTGCGCAGTGTTGAATTCTTGTGGCGCAGTCCATGTAATCAAGTATTGGATGATGTCTATGAAGTATTCATCGGCTATTTGGACTATGTTGATGGGTCCTAAATCCCTTTAGTTCAATAGAAGGAACCAAACCCACCACCGAGACCTAATTAGACTCTGCAACATTTAATAGTGGAATGGTTCTCCAGATCTTATGATACGACCAATTAATCGATGGGATTTATGTTTTCTTGCAAAGGCATATCCTTCAATTCAAACTTTCTCTTTTTTTATTTTCTCTTAGGTGGGACCGATATAAGATGGAAGCCAGTATAAACAAACTTGACAAAAAAATGGGAAAAGGTTTTAACTACTGGAGAAGAGGCTAAACTTGGGATAACTCACTACTCAAGCATACAGACGACAATTTTATACCACGGGCCTAGTACTAATACATTAACCATGTGAGCATTCAATTACTATCTGAGATACTAATTATCAAAAAGAAAACACATATGCGATAAATAATGGCAAGTAAAATAATTCACTTAACTCTAATCATCTATCACATAATTACACAACCATTCATCTTCGTCATTAAATAAAAGAAATGTAAAAAAATTGCATCAGATAAATTATCAATAAATTTAATAGCTCTTACTTGTTACAACATACATTCAAGAGACGAGATAGGAAATAATTCTTCTCCACATCCAATCATACACACATATGATGAAAATATAACTTGTCTCTGGTCCAGAAGGACTTCTTAATTAAAGGCAGCTTCAAAATAATTCTTAACAAACCAGAAAAGAGAGTTTCTTGCAACAACCATCGACCCTTGATTAATCGGTCGATGCTCTTATTTATAACATAAAATTAACTAAAAATAATGGCTAAAGTATAGTTAAGAAAAATCAAACTCGCCACGTGGAATTCTCTCCTAATAGGTTTCTAACAATCATCTCAAGATATCACTTTAAAAGGATGACTCTTCTCATACTTCGACCAAATGATGAACAGTTCCTCGCATGTGTTGGCGTATGGGAACCTGTGTTTTTCCATCGAGGCTACGCAAATTTCTCTGATCTCCACTGCATGGGCCCGATACTTGATCAGACTGGCACTTAACTGTTGTAGCACATCCCAAGCTTTGATCGGGTGTTCTGAGAATTGTCATACCTACCTTGGCACTGTGTCAACCACCTTTGCCAGTCTTTCAGCCCATGATGCACCTTTCTTGGTGTGCGATTCGACTATGTCACACAAGTTGACAAAGTCATCAGGTGTTCCGGACTCAGGAAGTCCGATCTCTTTCATCACCTAATTAATCCTAATCTAATGGTTCTCGCACGTGACCCATTTCTCTTGAATCTCTTGGTGTGGTTCCTGAGAAAGTTTTTCCCAATACTTGATCACTTTCCTTATGCGGTCAAGACCGCTTTAGTTCAACACCTTAATGCAATGTTCTTCTTTATCTTGGCCCTGTTGAAATGCACCAATGTAGTCTACTCTCTCCATGGCTTGATGCGATTTTTCATACCATCGCTCCATATCCTTGTACATCGCTAGTACCATGAGAGTATCTTCCTGGTGCTCGACTATCCCTTTAGTGAATAGGTGACACTCGTCTGTGAACCTGCTATAGGCCTCCTTGAATTCATTCCTTAGGTACACTGCGACTTGAGTGGTTTCCTAGTAGTACTTAGCCAAGTGACATAAATGTTATAGCTCTTTCAGGGCGGTGACCAACCCTTTCTCATATCTTTTAGCTCTGTCCAAGGTGGCATCAGAGATTTCCATCCCCGCGCCGATAAGCTAGGATGTTCTGGCATATTCTATGTTTATCAAATTTTCCTATGTAGTTATGAGGATGGAGCGATCTAAAGTGATCCTCCTCTTCTTCGTGGTTCTCTGGACGATATCCTTCTTCCTTCGATCGTAATCTATGACATGTATTTCAGCTACTTCTTCCACAGGTTCGGGAATCTGTTGATCCCCCCATGTGAGTGTGTTCCCCAGACTTCCGTTAGTGTATAATTGTTCAAGGTTGGGTTCTCGAACTTCCTCATTATGATTTGAAGGTCTGGATTATGTCTTTAGCTCATCGGGTGTTCGAGTACCAAGTGAAATAGAGGCATCAGTGATGGACTCGATACTTACTTGTTCATCGACCATCGGAACACCAACTTCCTATCATGGTTGTCCTTTCTCTTTCTCGTCCGACTTCAGTTCGTCTCTAGGAATATCTACTTGTGTGGCTGGCGCATCGAGTAACTTAGTGTCTAGGACACTTTTGGTTTCCTTTTCTTTCTGCGGGACCTCCTAGGTTCAGGCGTTGGGGAAAGGAGATGATTTCTTCTCAGGTTCCTTTTCTTCTTCAACATGCATAGGGGTCTTGATAGATACTTCTTGGCTCTCATCATCATCATAGATTTTAATTATCTCGTGGAGGGGGTCTGACGCACTTGTTTCTACTGATACCTTGACTGCCTCCAGCTACATTGCAATACTTGTCGATGATCCGACCATTGGTGTTGTGGATTTAGGTTCATCTAACCCATTGATGTTATCAAGGTCTATGAATTCAGGACCATTGGTCGAAATAATTGGCATCCTAATGAGGTCTGGGTTATCTGGCATCTGATTCATCATCTGTTGAGCCTGTTCATACATGAGTAACCCTCTCTCCCACACATCCTGAGCCTCGGGGGAACTCATATCCTATACAAGGGTTACCTAGGAAATATATGTTGTTCCATCCATTTCCTGGGGAGCTCCTATTGTCTCGGCCACTATTATTTCCTCTCTAGCTTGGAGGGCTCCTTGAGCTGATTTTTATAGGTTCGTCGCTTGTTCATCTAGGCTCATGTCTTTGAATCTAGTCATCATAGGATTGACCATCCTCATCACAACTTCGTCCCAATCCTACGTGTTTTCTTTGAAAATATCATCTTCAAACCTGTCATGGGCATATGGCTAGCAGGATGATACTTGCGACGCGTGCTTCAGAACTAGACCCTTTGGGTCATGCTTGCAAAAATGACCAATCTGGAATCAAAACTATATTTGTCTTAACCCTTCCTGCTTGTCTTGAGTTGTGTATTTTACTATACATAAACCAATATGGAATCCATAAGGTATGAATGCCCACTTCTTATCTTTCACCATAGTAACATTGTAACCTTGCAGGATGGTCTGGTAGCATATTTTCCCTACTACTAGTCGATCAAGGACATACACAGGTAACAGGTGTGGTGCTCCAGTGGATCCAAAAACCTTGATGTAGGTATCATGCTCATCCATATACCAGTGGACAACCTTTGATATCATCTTTTTGGCCACAACCGACAGTCTTGGGCACTCTTTTTTGAACAACATAAAATGAATTTGTGCGATGAATTGATCACAGATGAGGAAGTAGGATTTCTTGTACCTGTTCTCCCAAAACACGTTGAAATATACATGGATCCAGAGTTCTGAGGCATGCCAACTCAAATTCATTCCGGCAAAGGAATTTTTGGCACAAATGACGTCCAATAAATAAGAATCCTTCTAGAAGGATGGAGTCTCTCCTTCTTTTGGTGTCTGATCCTGTTGAATACAAATGCTCAGTTGATTGGAAATGATGGTGCCCTAGTTAAAATCTCTCCCAAAAATGGCTACCATGTAAGCTAGAGTCATCCATGCCTCTGAAAACCTGGAAAAATCTTTCTACCCATACAACCAACAAATGAGGGCCATTAGATAGATATACAACTCTCTTAAGTTGGTCGTTGGGTACCAGCTAAAGGTATAATTGGTGAAATTTTTATCCTCTCTCCACCACAAAGTCATCACTCGGTTGGTGTCATTTTTATCATAGAAGATTATAACAAATTCGGTGTTCAACCGCTCCCCCGAGTCTCTGAGCTTGTAGTAATTTGCACCTCCACCGGAAGGAAAACCCGACACACTCGCCATTGTCGTCATTGATCAAACATCTTTGTGTGTTAGTGTGGTTGATAAGACACTTCAAGAGTTCTATGAAGGGAAATACTGGATTTCTTCTCACTACCATGTGCAAGTACGACCTTCAGATATTTGGAAAAAATTCATCATCGAGTTTCCTCATATTGAGGTCGATGTATGGGTTATATTCAAGGAATTCTTCCCGCTTGATCTTCTGGAAAATTTATCCCCAGTGTGGGAGTACTGCCTTGGTCCCTATGCTTGCCTCCATGTCTCCAAAGGCTGGAGGTTGAATGAAAACCTCCTTGGATGATGTCTTGATGACGGGAATTGGCTTTGGAGTAAATTCCAATTGTTTTGCGACCACTGGGGAAGATCCTTCTCCTACATCTAGTTCCTTTAGCTTTGACACTCTCGAAGATTTCCTGGTGGTTGGTTTTCTTGGAGGCATTGTCCCTACCATCGAAATCAATCTTTAGGGAATGCACACAGAGTAACACCAGATAAAATTGAATGAAGTGAAGCACAAAAATCCACAGACTGGTACATACTTGTAACGCTTGCTAAACCTATTGTTAAATACTCATTGGACCTTGGAAAATTCTTTGGATTGCTCGTCTCGTTCCTCTAGGTTATCTGAAATTCTTTGTGCATGATGACATTGTTTATGAACTGCTCAAATGAATTTAAAATGGGGAAGAAACTATTGCGTCATATCAACCAATTAACTTGGGTTATGAGTGGAAATCAAATGAGATATGTCATCGAATCCATGCAATCCAATTCATCATAGGTTGATGGCGGAGGCGCGAAGGGTGATGTGACCTATTAGCAATTTTGAACGGTTGATTTGATCCACGCACGAATTAATAACTAATGTGATATTTGGAATTAATTAGTTCTTTAAATTCTTTGGATCCAACATATCTTAGCACTAAAACATTCCATCACGTCGCTTTCTTAGTGGTCAGATCAGGGATCGGTAATGCGTGGTGAAATTTTCTGTTGGTATTCTCTTGATAATAACTTTGGGCACCGATCGATTTCGTCATACGATGTTGACGTGGAAAAACTAACTCGGGGTGCGACTTGAGCCTCCAGACCCAATAACGACTCAGGGGAAAACTAGATTTTATGTTTAACCACTCTGGAAACGAAAGATGGTGGATGAGGACAGGTGGTTTGATCATGTATCACAATCGAAGTTGGGGGTTTCAACAAGATGTGTGTGTTAAGATAAACCTGGGATTACCGATGCCGAAAGGCATCGGGGGTCGGCGATCGGGGATCAACTTATCATGTTCTCTACAGGCTAAATTTTCTAAAACTTGCCAAACTCAGGTATTGGGGATCGACTATCGGTGAAACCTTATTTCTTCGTTAACAATTACTCTTTTATCCTTTTGTCGATGCCAAAGGGGTCAGTCATTGGTGATATCCTTGTGTGATTCTTGTCACAAAAGAAAACATCCTATTTTCCGACGTTGATGAGGATCGACGCTCGACGACCTTGGTTCTCTCGAGTGATTCTCTTTCATTTTTTAATTCTTCCAGATGTTGAATATTTGAGTGCGTTAGGGAAATGTTTTGACTATCGATTCTTTATTTAAATGTTAGTATTTTAAGTTATGGGTTTTAACAGATTCAAACAAACTTTGGAAGACTTAACGAGAGTCAGAATGATAAGAAAAGGCAAAATTTTCCATACCTAAGTCCAATCAGACAGTGTAAAAAAAAATCAAGTGGTACCCCAAAAGTAAAAATTGACACATAATTTTTAGAGTGTGTTGAGTGCTCAAAAAATGGTGACTTACTGGGCGAAAGCAGAATCTTTGTTCCTCCTTCGTGCTCGGCTGATGCAAAAGTAGGTGGAGAACTTAATTGTTTTTTAAATCAGAGCCTCTTTTACCCTTGCATTTGAAATTCTTTGGTTTATGCTTCCGGGTCTGCCCATGGGGTTTTTAACCTTTATTCCTCCTTCATTTCATGTAACCTTGACTCATGCTCCCTTTGACAAAAATCTAGTAAAACATTCACTGGCATGGAGACTTTAGTTACTTTTACTCACTTGCTACGGTGTTGCTCCACTTCCAACGAGCGTCCATAGCCCCGACGGAGTCACCCCGACATCACAGACATTGCTCCACTACCAACGAGAATCCACAACCTCGACAGAGATATCTGCATACCCTCTCCCACTATTCACTCATTTGGTATAGTTAAATTTTATTTTGGCAGAATTCCTTGAGTGAGTGGGAGAGGATGACGTCTGTTTATTTTGCAAAGTGAGATGGTTAACATGAATCCGTTGTTAGCTTTTTCTTCGAGGTTCATGTAGTCCTTTTCATATTTCCAAATTTCCCTTAAGGTTTCACCAGAACACTGGGCAGACGCTTCTGCATTCCCCCAAAGTTGTTCATTTGCGCAAGTTAGATAGAGGACCCCTCAAAACAAATGTAGGTTCCTCGATTATTTTTGTGTTGTTTGTGAGCGATGATTTAGGAACAGAGTTTTTTATGTAGCATGATTAGAGGTTAACCCTTTAAAAGTAAAAAATAAAAGTAATTCACAATTAACCTAGATGAAACAAAACTTATGAAACACGCACACAAAATATAAAATAAAAATCATTTTTTTTTTAAATGGAAATATTGTTTTAGGGCTTGGCCATTTACTGGGAGGGCGTTAGGTTCCCCCCTCAGATTTTGTAACCGATAAGTTCCTACCCCAATCTTCTCAGCCACCTAAAAAAGTATGAGCCATAGATTCTGAAACTTAGAATGTTTTCATTTAGGCTCATTTGCTCTGTCCCATTTTAGGACCAAGTCTCCTACTTCAAAGTTCTTCTTTTTAGCCTTATGTTTGTCAAACCATCTTTTAGCGATCTGCTAGTGGGATATGAATTTTGACTTATCTTTTCCCCTTTCCTCTTCTAGCATGAGAAGAGTGTCAATTATTTGTTGTATGACTGATGAAGGATGTCCTCCAGAATATTGGGCTAGTTGAAGAGATTGAATATAAATCCCATTTGGGAGAATGGCTTCCTATCTGTACACTAGAAAGTATGGGGAATTTCCTATAGCTTCCTTGGGTGTTACTCTATCTTCCCATAAAGCGTCGTGGAGTAAATTATGCCAATTTCTTTGGTTATCCATAATTGTTTTCTTCAATATCCTCACTAGGTTCTTATTAGTTGATTATGCCACTCCGTTTCCCCGTGGATAGTAATTTGAAGAGTATCTAATTATGATTCCTTTGCCTAGCGCAAACTCTGTTAATAAGGTGGAATAAAAATAAGTTGCATTGTCGAAAACAAGAACAGAAGGGACACTGAACCTTGTAATTAGTTGTTGCTCTAAGAATTGGATTACCACCTTCTCATTTACATGGGTTAGAGGAACAACTTATAACCATTTCGTGAAGTAATTGGTGGCAGTAAGTATGAAATTGTGTTGTTTTGAAGATCTTGGTGTAATTTCTCCTATGACATATAAGACCCATTGCTCAAAAGGACTAGAAACAATCACTGGTTGGAGTGGGACTGCCACTCTCCTCTCTCTCCCGATTCTTATTTGACAAGTTTTACAGTTTCTATCATATGTGTGAGAGTCCTTGAATAAAGTGGGCCAATAATAACCATCTCTCAGTATCTTATGAGCGGTGGTGTTTCTTGCAAAATGTCCACCGGCAAGGCCATCATGGAGTTCTTGCAGAACTTTGTCCACATCTTCAGGTTAGAGACATATTAAGAGTAATCCATCATAATTAATCTGGAAGAGTACCAAATTTATGAGGTGATATTGTGAAGATTTTAACTTGAGAGCTCTCCTTTCCCTGGGGTTGATATTTTCTGGGCAAGTCCCATGGTGCAAGAGATAAGTCAAATTATCATACCAAGACTCTTTCCCCTAGGATATGTATGAATCTTCACCATACCATAATGCCATTTTATTCTCCCATCCAAAATCTTCATTTACTTGGTCTTGGGTGTCAGCTGCCAGTTTGCATAATCCTTGTCCTTTAACTAGTTTGGCATGCTTTATATCCAGATCAAATTCTTGAACTAATTCCATCCAATTCCCTCTTATTTCCCCCATCTCTTGTTGAGTGAAAAAGGATCGGACCATAGGGTGAGGCACAATTACTTTGGTGTGTTTCTTCAGGATGTAAGATCTGAAGTGTTTCATTGCCTTATATCTTGCATAGGCCTATTTATCAATAGAAAGATAATTAAGTTTGTCTCCTTGGAGATTAGTGCTCATGAATGACACCGGAGCCTTGTTGTTGTCATCTTCCTTCTGAGTCAATACTACAGCTAACGATTGGTCGAAGGCGAAAGTATAGAGGAAGAAATATTTACTGAAATTGAAACTTCATAACACGGGGGCTTGCTATATAGAAGTTTTGATATTGCTGAAAGAATCCTTTCGTTCATCATCCCATTTAAATTCAACATCTTTGCGGATCATTTTTTCCCCAAAGAAGGATTGCATTATCTTTTTGTTGTGAGGTAACGGGATCTGAGTTATAGCTTTGAATTTCTTAGTGTCTATGCGAATGTCAGCTTGGGATGTAACATGACCTAATAGCTTTCCTTCTTCCACACCAAAGATAGTCTTCTTAGGGTTTAAAGATATATCATATTTTCTACACCTTTCAAAAATCTGGGTTAAGTGTTGGATGTGCTCCTCTCTGTTCTTAAAATACACAGTTACATCATCCAGATACACTACCACACACTTGTTGATCAGTCCCCAGAACGCTATGTCCATTTCCCTTTGGAAGGTTTCCCCTGCGTTGATTAACCCAAAGGGCATGCGTTTGTAAGCGAAGGTTCCCCACTTTGTTCGGAAGGTAATTTTCAAACGGTCTTCCTATGAAACCAGAACTTGGTTGTAACCCGAGAAAATGTCCAGTAGAGAGAAAATATGAGAACTGAACATGGTTTGCAAGAGTTTCTCCATTGGTGGGACTAGGTAGTTATCCTTTTCTAAAGCTCTGTTGAGGTTCCTAAAATCTACACATAAGAGGATTTCTCTAGACGTTTTCCTTACCAGAACTAAATTTTCTACCCATGTGGAATGTCTTACCTGGAAGATAATTTTGGCATCTAAAAGTTTCTTCAACTCCTGACACATGAGAAGTTCTAGGGATGGATGATACTTCCTGAGATTCTGTTGGAAGGGTTTCACTTTAGGTTTTAATGGTATAGTGTGTTGAATGATACGTGTATCGTAAGTTTTCAGATCTCGATAGGACCATGCAAAGACATATTGATATTGTTTGAACAATTTGAGATAAGCCTTCCTTTCCTCTTTAGATATAGTCTTTCTAAGATTTATATTTTTTGGGTTTTTCGGGGTTCCGAGGTTTATAGTTTCATGCATGGGACATGAACTACTAGTCTTCTCATTTTTGGGCCCCTTAAATCATTCTTTTAGGTCAAAAATATTTTCTAAATTATCTATCCCCTTCAGGATTGTGTGAGACTTTGATTTGTCAGTTGGTTGACCCGTCTGAGGATCAATTTCTGTTGATTGTTCCTGGAATAATTCATCGTCAATAGCTAAGTCCTTAAAATTATCTTGGTTAGTTAGAAATTTTATGATCTGTTCATACCCTTCAAAGACCTTCCAATTAGAAATGTTGTTAGGAACCGATGGTTTGTAGATTAGTTCCACGATGAATCAGGAGGCTTCATAATTTTCTAGAGGTGACAACCTTGAAGCAACTGTGGCCAGGGAATCAACAAGGATATTCTTTTCTCTAGGGATCGTGGTGATATTGAAAGCTTCAAAATTATCTATTAACCTATGCACTTCTTGTTGATAATTCTTTAGGTGCGGGGAATTGCAATGTATAGTATTCCTTACTTTTCTAATGATAATTTTAGAATCTCCGAAAACCTTCAATTCTTTGACGTTTAAGTCTATGACTTTCTTTAACCCTTGGAATAGAGCTTCATACTCTGCGGTGTTATTTGTTCATTCGAATTCTAGTCTATAGGATAGGAAATGACGTTTACCTTTTGGATCAATGAGGATGCACCCTGCCCCTGATCCTTCCTGTGATTTAGATTCATCAAAGTATATGGTCCAAATTTGTGAGAGAAAGATAGTCATTTCTTCCTTCTCATTACTTTCTTGCTCTCCTATCTTTTGTCCGGTGATTTCTAGCACAGGTTATTGACAGAAGAGGGTTTTCCTCTGCCGGTATCAATGATTTCTCTTGAAAAACCATATAAGAGTTCTAAGTGAGGGGGACATCAGATGGAAGAGAGGAGAATTTCCCAAAATAGGAATCACAGAAATAATTGCCTAGTACAGGAAATCTGTCAATGAGGGTTCATTTAGGGTTTCTATATCAATGACTGTATGTTTAAGATATCTCTCCCTATCAATTATGATCATATTCTTATGCCCCTTTAATGGTAGCCAAAGGTGTTCCTAGTCTGTACTAAAATATATGTTTAATTTCTCAGACCAGTCTCAACTTAACAATAATCCATAAGCTTCTGGGATGTCTACTATAACGATGTCAATTACTTGCACAAACTTAGGATGCGTGGCTATTCTGATCATTACATCTTTAAGTTATCCCATGACTTTCACTTTGGTTATGTCTAGTTGTATTACGTGTTTATCACTCTTGAGAGGGTATGCATTTGGTTTTTTACAGATAGACAAGGGAATAATGTTAGAGGATGCTCCTGAATCAACCAAACAGTTATGGAGTTTCCTGTTGAAGACTTCAAATGTTAAAAGGAAAGGTGGGACAAAAGGTCTTCCCTTCTTATCTTCATAACAAGTGTTCACAGTTGGTTTATTCCCTAGGTATGTGGGAGTTAGATTCCCTTGCTAATCATCGCTTGTCGTAGGGTTTTCTACTGATCTCAAAGATTGTAGCAGGAAGTCCTTTTGATTAGGGATCCTACATATGTCCATAACTGATATATTAGCCTTTAAATTCATCAAATCTTCAACTACGTTGTAATCCAGTTTGGGTGATTCTCGGGTATGGATGCTGATAGGGTTCTTACATGGAGAAAAAGGTGTTTCAAATGATCGTGAGTTGACCTTTCCCCCTACGTTCGAGTAGTAATAGGATCTTTTGAGGTAGGTGGACCCTTACTTCACGTTTGCACAACCGAGACCTCTTTAGGGGTTTCTTGAGACTCAAATAAGTCATCGGAAGGAATGATTAGGTAAGGATCCCATATTAGCATGGTTGTATCTTCTGGTGGATCAATCTCTTCTTGATCAACAACATTCATAACTGAACCGCTTGGTTGTTCAGTCAGGGAGACTTCATCTAGGAACTGATTGGCCATTAAATTCATGGTATGCACCCATTGAGGGAAGTCTCTTTCAAAGTGATTTTCTTGGTGATAAGTACAAAAAGAATCAGATGCTACATTTCCTAAATCGATATTTAGGTTATCTAGGGGAGGTTCAATTGCTTTGAACGACGAGTTTCTTTTAAAGAAATGCTTATAGGGCCTTTGGCCTTGGTTTCCTTGCCCTACGTTTCTCTTCATGTCTATGATCTCGTTTGATAATTTCTTAACCATGTGTTGTAGGTATTCTATGTCTCCATTACCCTTTTCGGGAGCTTGTTCTGCTTGTTTCCCTGGCATTCTAGTCAAAATGAGTCCTCTCTTGGGAGGAGGTTGGACTTCTTTTTTAACTAATGAGACCTGAACTTCCTTAAATCCCTTCATTTGGAACTCTATCATCTTGGCTTCTTCAAAATTCTCAGCCAGGGTTCGTTTGGCAGGCCTCTTCACAAACATGGAAATAGAAGCTGGGAGGGCATTAACATATACTTCGATTTGAAACTCTTGAGTTGGTTTAGCTTCAGGTTGGAATTTGTTCAAGATAGTTGTGAATATTTTATTGAAATCTTTAACCCTCTCCTTTGAACTCATGGTGGTGGAAAACAATTCAACCATCGAAGCTCCTGTAGTATTTTCTTCGGCAAATTTATCTAAAACAAATTTCTGAAACTTGGTCCAACTAGTTATGGATCCTTAGGGTAAGTTGAAATACCATGTGGAGGCAGATTTATCGAAAGCATAGGGGAAAATCCTGCATACTAGGTCTTCATGTTGGACATTCATTAGTATGATAGCCAGTATGAATTTATTGATATGATCTTCAGGTAGTCATGAGGTTTCAAGGTCAAACTTAGGAAGTGACTTCTCTAGATGTCGGGGAAGGTTATGGACTCACCTTGGTATGGCTAGAGCATATCTGGCCAACCAAGGTTGATTTTTCTGAGGTGGGTTTCCCCCTTATTCCTCATGATCGTTGTTGTCTTCCATATCTTTGGATCTAGAGTCAAACTTCTCTTCTTTCGAAAAATTGTCTGGTTCAGAGACGTCGTCGACTGGCGTTTCGGGGATCAGATTAAGAGGATGTTTGATTTCGGTGATTGTGAAGTCCATTAGGTATTATACTGTGTGTATGAAAACCTCGTCGAGAGTATTGACCACTGGTCTACTTATATTTTGTCTTCAAGGAAGTATCGGAGCTAAAGACAACACACCGATGTATCAGGCGTATGCTCTTGTGTTTCTTCTGAATTGATTTAATTCCTAGTGAGGGAGAACGTAAGGTATGTCAGGGAACAAGAGTTCTTACTTGGGATGGGGTGAGTTACTTATTTCAGGAGTACTCAGCGTGTGTGGGTTGTCTTACGAATGACTAGCCATGCATGTGGGTTGTTTTGAATCTACAAGTTGTCTAAAATATTATGTGAAATATGTGTTCAACGATTCATTCTCAGGCCCTCCTTCTAGCACCAATTATGTGTATGGCTCCTAAATCCCTTTATTTCAACAATAGGAACCAAAATCACCACCAAGGCCTAATTATACTCTGTAGCATTTAATAGTGGAATATTTCTCCAGATCTTGCGATCCGACCAATTAATCGATGGGATTTATGTTTTCTTGCGAAGGCGTCTCCTTCAGTTTGGAATTTCTCTTTTTGTATTTTCTCTTAGGTGGGAACGATATAATATGGAATATGGTATAAACCAACTTGAAAACAAAATGGGAAAAGGTTTTAACTACTGGAGAAGAGGCTGAGCTTGGGATAACCCACTACTCAAGCATGCAGACGTCGATTTTATACCACAGGCCTAGTACTAATACGTTAACCATGTGAGAATTCAATTACTGTATGAGATACTAATTATCAGAAAGAAAACACATATGCGATAAATAATGGCAAGTAAAATAATTCACTTAACTCTAATCATCTATCACATAATTACACAACGATTCATCTTCATCATTAAAGAAAAGAAATGCAAAAACATTGCATCAAATAACTTATCAATAGATTTAATAGATCTTACTTGTTACAACATACATTCATGATACGAGATAGGAAATAGTTCTTCACCACATCCAATCATACACACATTTGATGAAAATATAAATTGTCTCTGGTCTAGAAAGACTTCTCAATTAAAGGCATCTTCAAAATAATTCTTAACAAACCAGAAAAGAGAGTTACTTGCAACAACCATCGACCCTTGACTAATCGATCGATGCTCTTATTTATAACTTAAAAATAACTAAAAATAACGGCTAAAGTGTAGTTAAGCAAAAAAAAACTCTCCATGTGGATTTCTCTCCTAACAGTTTTCTAACAGTCATCTCAAGATATCGCTTTAAAAGGATGACTCTTCTCATACTCTGACCAAATGATGAACAATTCCTCGCAGGTGTTGGCGTATGGGAACCTGTGTTGTTCCATCGGGGCTGCATAAATTTCTTTGATCTCCACTACATGGGACCGATACTTGATCATACTGGAACTTAACTGTTGTATCATAGCCCGAGCTTTGATCGGGTGTTCCATGAATTGTTGTACCTGCCTTGGCACTATGTCCACCACCTTTGCCAGTCTTTTGGCCCATTATGCATCTTGCTTGGTGTGCGATTCGAATATGTCGTGCAAGTCGACATAGTTGTCAGGTGTAACAAAATTGGGAAGTCTGATCTCTTTCATCACCTGATTGATATTAATCCAATGTTTATTTCACTTGACCCATTTCTCTTAAATCTCTTGGTGTGGTTCCCAAGACATTTTCTCCTAATACTCCACTGCTTTCTTTATGCGGTCAAGACCACTTTCGTTCAACACCTTAATGTCATGTTCTTATTTATCTTGACCCTGTTGAACTGCACCAATGTAGTCTACTCTCTCCACAACTTGCTGTGTTTTTTCATACCACCGCTCCATATCCTTGCACGTCACGAGTGCCATGAGAGTATCTTCCTGGAGCTCGGCTATCCCTTTAGTGAATAGGTTCCACTCCTCTATGAATCTGCTATAGGCCTCCTTGAATTCATTCCTTAGGTACACTGTGAACTGAGTGGTGTCCTGGTAGTACTTAGCCAAGTGACGCAAATGTTCTAGCTCTTTCAGAGCGGTAGCCAACTCTTTCTCATCTCTTTTAGCTATGTCCAGGGTGGCATCAAAGGTCATCATCCCCATGACGATAAGCTCATATGTTCTGGGATATTCTGTGTTTATCAAATTTTCCTCTGTAGTGATGAGGATAGAGCGATCTAAAGTGATCTTCATCTTCTTGGTGGTTCTCTGGATGATAGCCTTCTTCCTTCGATCGTAAGCTATGTCATGTATGTCAGTTACTTCATCCACATGTTTGGGAATCTGATGATCCCCCCATGTGAGTGTGTTCCCCAGACTTTCGCGGGTGTATACTTGTTGAAGGTTGGGTTCTTGAACTTCCTCGTTATGCTCTGAAGGTTCAACTTCTGTATATTGCCCATCAGGTGTTCAAGTACCAAGTGAAATAGAGGCGTCGGAGATGGACTTGATACTTAATTGTTCATCAGCCTTCAGAATGTCAACTTCCTGTCGCGGTGCTCCTTTCTCTAGCTCGTCCGACTTCGGCTCATCTCTAGGACTATCTGCTTGGGTGGTCAGCGCATCAGGTAACTTAGTGTCTGGGACACTTTCATTTTCCTTTTCTTTCTGTGGAACCTTCTGGGTTTGGGCGTCGGAGAAAGGAGAAGATGTCTTCTCAAGTCCATTTTCTTCTTCGACATGCACAGGGGTCTTGAGAGATACCTTTGAGTTCTTATCATCATCATAGACTTTAATTAGCTCACGGAGGGGGTCTGACACACTTGTTTCTACTGATACCCCGACTGCCTCTGGCTACATTGCAATACCTTTCGGAAATCTGTCCACTAGAATTGTGGATTCAAGGTCATCTAACCCATTGATGTTATCAAGGTCTATGAATTCAGGACCACTTGGTCCCACCGACCTTTCTTCTGGTCTAGTCAGAATCCTTGGCATCCTGCCGAGGTCTAGGTTATCTCACATCTGATTCATCATCTGTTGAGCATATTCATACATGAGTAACCCTCTCTCCCGCACATCCTGAGCCTTGGGGGAACTCCTATCCTGTACCAGGGTTACCTGGGAAATCTTTGTTGTTTCGATCGCTTCCTGGGGAGCTCCTGCTATCTCGACCGCTATTATTTCCTCTCTGGCCCGTAGGGATCCTTGAGATGATTGTTATAGGGTTTCCGCTTGTTCATCTAGATGCATGGATTTGAATCTAGTCATCTTAGGATCGACCTTCCTCATCACAAATTGTTCCCAATTCTACACATTTTCTGTGAAAATCTCATCTTCAATCCTGTCATGGGCGTATGGCCAGCAAGATGATACTTGCAACACATGCTTCACGACTAGACCCTTTGGGTCATTCTTACAAAAATGATCAGTCTGGAATCAAAACTCTAACTGGATTAACCCTTCCTACTTGGCTTGAAAGATGTCTTTTACTATGTAGAAACCAATATGGAATCCATAAGGTATGAATGTTTGCTTCTTATCTTTCACCAGAGTAGCATTGTAACCTTGCAGGATGGTATGGTAGCAGATTTCCCCTACTACTAGTCGATCAGGGAAATACACAGGTAACAGGTATGGTGCTCCGGTGGCTCCGAAAACCTTGATGTAGGTATCACGCTCATCCAGATACCAGTGGCCAACCTTTGATATCATCTTTTTTACCACAACCGACAGTCTTGGGCACTCTTTTTTGAACATCATAAAATGAATGTGCACGATGAATTGATCGTAGATGAGGGGGTAGGATTTCTTGTACCTTTTCTCCCACAAGATGATAAAATATACATGGAACGGGAGTTCTGAGGCGTGCTAACTCCAATTCATTCCGACAAAGGAATTTCTGGCACAGATGACGTCCAATAAATAAGAAGTCATGTAGAAGGATGGAGTCTCTCCTTCTTTTGGAATTTGAGCCTGTTGAATGCAAATGCTCATCTACTTGGAAATGATGGCATGATGCAGGAGCATCATTGGAAATCGCATGGAACAAGACCTATCAACATCAAGGAATCTATACGGGAGCTCAACACTGGCATTCACAACAGATATTTTGAATTTTTCCTTAACTCAACACTGAAAAATCTTTGAGGCACGCCTGAACGATTGTGAGCGAAGTGGGAGTTTCCACTCCTACTCTGGAATGTGACTCTTCTAGATAGTTGTTAGGTTAAGTTTTAGAGAAGACAAGTAGCTAGGGGAAACCTTAAGCGCCCTCTGAGATAAATAGAGGTTTTGTATGCCCAAATGTGGTTGGATTGAGAACAAATGTTAGCTGCAAGTTAGTAGGGGATTTCCGTTTTTTAGTTGTTATTTTTTTTACTTCAGTTGTAGCCATTTTCACATTCGAATATGACAGAGGAAAATTTATCCAATGCATGGTGTGTCAACATTGTTTGCAATCCTATGTTGTTTGTGTTTCCATGAATGAGCGAATGAATTCTCATTAGGATTATATGGATCTATGGATGTTAGGACAAGTTTTAATTGTTTCTCTTTTATGGAAGTAGTGCAAGGTGTGCACACAGAATGCAAGGAGTGCAAAGAGACTGGTGCAAGGCATGCACTGTCATCCACAAGAACACAAAAACCTTGTGTAAATATTTGGTACAAGGAGTGCACAGATCTGAGATTCGACTAAGTGTCGAAGAGACTTTGAAGAAGTTGAAGAACCAAAAAATCCCTGAAATGCAAGGAATGCACAGGAAATTGAAGTCTTCATGAGACCAAGCATAGGAGGAATAACACTTTGCATAAGTGTTAACGAGATCCAAGAAACAAACTCGCAGGAAGGACCAATATCGAAGCCTTTGAATCCTTCAAAAATCCTATAAGTCTAAAGAAGGCGTAAGCTAAGGGGGGAAGATTTGGACCATTCAATCTGTGCCCAGACAATGAGGAGCAAGTGTAGAGGAGGAAGGATCTCAGTCGTTCGATCGAAGCGCAAGAGAATCATAGTCGTCCAATTAAGGTAAAGTGCACTAGCATTGAATATTTGAAGGCATACAGGAGGAACAAGGTCATGGAATTCTGAAATCATCGAGATTGTCGATCATCAAGGAGGACACATGGCAAGAGATCAATGTTTCTCTGATTCTTGACTCAAAGGAGTCAAAGGTTGAGTCGTGAAAATTCACGAAATGAGAAATCATGACTTGATCTGAGTCGTTGAGCAAAGGAGAGATCTGAACCATCGATCTAGTGCCATCGCAAGTTCAGCTATCGGGAGAACATAAGCAAGGAGCACTCCTAAAGTCATGAAATGAAAAACGTTAATTTGATCATTTTCATCGATCAAAGAAAGATATGGACCATCGATATAGGGTCATTGCAATTTCAGCTATCGGGGGAATGGAGGTAGCAACACTCCCAGTGTCGTGAAATGTGAAATTGCGACATGCCTTTCACTCAAGCACGTGGTCACCGCCTGTGGTCATGGAGAGAGAGGGCTAGTACGTGCTAGACTCCTATCAGGATTTCAGAGGTCGGGAGATTCGGGGTGAATCACATGCAAAGACCTGATACGCAGAGTTGCGACACGCCTTTTGATCAGGCGAGTGGTCACAGTCGTGGTCACGTAAAGGAAAATTCTTAGCCAGAGAGGAGCTAGTACCTGTTTGGTGTTGAAGTTTGAACAATTCTCAGGAGAGGACCCACGGGTATCATACGGCCTGTGTCTTTGGAGAAAGGACCTGTGTAAGTGGGTTTGTTGTCTAGCAAAGACCCGTAGAGTTAATCAGACTCAATTTTTTGATCGATCCTAGACCAAGAGGTCGCGCAACCCTTAGGAGAAAAGGGGGGTCTGCATCAAGTGGTATCAGAGCCGAAATTTGCTTGTAGACAACAAGAAAAGGAGAAGAGACAAGAGAAATCAAATTTTTACTCTATGTGTGATAGACAGTCAACACAATGCCGCCAAGGAAACGCGTGGAACCACCTTTGGCTAATCGAGTTGTAGAAAGGGATATGAGAGAACTCTGTGCAATATTAGAGGTGATGGAGGTAGTGCAAAGATGAGCACTTGATGTTGGAGACGTCAATGATGCAAAGAGAGAATAAGCAGTAGGCGAGAATGGCATTGAAGAAGCTGGAGGAGTGGATGTTGTCGAAGAACTCTTGCTGAGAGCAGTTGCCAAATTGGGAGGTAGATCCAAGATAGAGGTCCCAATGTATGAAGGCAATTTAGATGCTGAAGAGCTATTGGATTGGATAAGATCCATGGAAAAGTATTTCGACTATGAATATGTCGATGAGGAAAGAAGGGTGAGACATGTTGTCACCAGATTAAAAGGACATGCAACACTATGGTGGGATGAACTTCAGGCTGAGAGAAGAATTAAATGCAAGTAGAAGATAAAGAGTTGGGACAGAATGGTAGCCAAGCTGAAGGATAAGTTCATGCCCAAGTATTATCAGATCAATCTATTCAGGAAGATGAAGAACCTGAGATAGAAATGGATGATAATTAAGGAGTACATAGAGGAGTTTTATAGGCAGAACATTAAAACTGGACAAAGAGAGAGAGATGAATAAAAAATTGTCAAATATATAAATGGCCTGAGATATGAAATCCAGGATGAGCTTAGCATGATGTTAGTAAGGACAGTAGAAGATTCTTATCAGTTTGCACTGAAGACAGAGGAGAAGTTGGCCAAAAAAAAAATCCAACGAGGAAGAGGTGAAGGCCCAGCCCAAACAAAAGAAGGAGAGATACCCATGACAGAGCACATAAGTCTAAGGACGAGACTGAGAAACCACACAGTCACTTGGAAAGAGGAGGAAAATCCTGAGAAAGAAAGAGTGGCGAAATAAATTCTTCCAGAAGAAGAGGAGGAGGAGAAGTAAGATTCTATGCCTATGGAAATATAGGGCACATGTCTTGGGACTATCCCAAGAAAAATAAAGAAGGAGGAGGTGAAGATCACATTTTAGAATCACAAAGAAGATATGTTGAAGCAAAAGGAACAGAGAATGGAAGATCCCTGATTTTGAGGAAGGTTCTCTTAAAACCAGAGGCATAAATTGAAAAGGTAGTGCAGAGGAACAGTCTCCTCAGAAGAGCTTGCAAGACCAAAGACAGAGTATGAAAGGTGGTAATAGACAGTGGGAGCACTGAAAACTTAGTATCCACAGATATGGTGGAGAAATTGGAGCTAGAGACAACTGCACACCCGAAGCCATACAAAGTCTCATGGTTGCAGAAAGGACACCAGGTAATGGTTACTAAACAATGCTTGGTTGAATTTAAGATAGGAGGATATAGAGATGAAATTCTATGTTATGCAATTCCCATGGATGTATGCCATATTTTGTTGGGAATACCATGGTAGTTTGACATGAATGTCATTCACGATGGGAGAAAAAATACATACACTTTGGAGAAGAATGGTAGAACACACATGTTGTTGCCAATAGAGGAGAAGAAAGTGAAAGAGGAATCCATCACAAGAATACTTCTCATGAGTGGGAAGGAACTCCTGAAATAAGTCAAGGAAGAACAAGAGATGCAGTTCAATGTGGTGAGGAAACCCAAAGTTATCCTTACAAGTACTTCAATGGAGGATTTGTCTGAAGAAGTTCAGGAATTTTTGGAAAATTTCATGGACATAGAGGTGGATGAGGTGGCTAACTCATTGCCACCCATCAGAAGTATCAGCCACCATATTGACTTGATACCAGGAGAAAGTCTTCCAAAAAAATCGGCATATAGATTGACACCTCGAGAGAATGAGGAAGTGAAGAACCAAGTCCATGAATTGTTAGACAATGGTTTGGTCAGAGAGAGTTTGAGTCCATGTGCAGTACCAACTGTGTTGAGTCCAAAGAAGGATGGAGGATGAAGGATGTGTACAGACTCAAGAGCCATTAACAAGATCACCATCAGGTATAGATTTCCTTTACACAGAATGGATGATTTAATGGACTCCTTAAGTGGAGCAAATTTATTTTCCAAAATAGATTTGAAAAGTGGATATCACCAGATCAGTATGAGAGAAGGTGATGAGAAGAAAACAAACTTTAAGATAAATGAAGGTTTGTATGAGTGGCTTGTCATGCCATTTGGATTAACGAATTCCCCGAGTAATTTTATGAGGATGATGAATGAAATATTGAAATATTTCATTGGCAAGTTTGTGGTT
This sequence comes from Picea engelmannii, assembly GCA_009831015.1. Classification (NCBI taxonomy): domain Eukaryota; kingdom Viridiplantae; phylum Streptophyta; class Pinopsida; order Pinales; family Pinaceae; genus Picea; species Picea engelmannii. The sequence goes on along the minus strand of ML805407.1, from coordinate 187,255 downwards.
GTGTATCTGGATGATATACTGATATTTAGCAGGACTAAAGAAGAGAATTTGAGGCACCTGACATTAGTGATGAGGAGGCTATAGCAGGAGAAGTTGCCGATAAATCTGAATAAGTCCTCTTTTATGAAGACATAACTCATTTACTTGGGTTTTGTGATCTCTTCAAATGAACTAAAGATGGATACAGAGAAGGTGAAAGCAATCAAAGAATGTTCGTCACCAAGGAGCATGTTTGAGGTAAGGAGATTCCATGGATTAGCAAGCTTCTATAGGAATTTCATCAAAGACTTCAGTGGAATTTGTGCACCAATGATGGATACAGTGAAGAAGAAGCACAAGTCTTCTAAATGGACAAAGGAAGCTGAGAGGAGCTTCAATATACTGAAGGAGAAAATAACATAACGACTAATTCTGGTCTTACTGAATTTTGAGAATACATTTCAGGTGAGGTGTGATGCGAGTGGAGTTGCAATAGGAGAATTTTTGAGTCAGAATAATAGACCTGTTGCCTATTTTAGTGAGAAGCTAAATGAAACCAAGAGAAAATACTCCACATATGACAAGGAGTTTTATGCCATAATTCAAGCCTTGAAGAAATGGAGACATTATCTTGTCCCACAGGAATTTGTCTTGTATAACGATAACCAGGCTTTACAATTCATATCCAGGCAGGAAAAAATTGAATCAAAGGCATGCAAAATATGTTGAGTTTATGAAGAATTTTAATTTTGTCATAAAACATATTGTTGAGAATGCTAACAATGTTGTTGATGCATTGAGAAGGAGATGCTTGATTCTGCAGGAATTTCAGGTGAAGACCTTGGACTTTGAACACCTTAAGGAAATGTATTGTGATGATACAGATTTTAAAGAAGCATGTGCGAGCCCTGTGTTGAGAGATAGAAGCTAGTAGACATAGTACATGATTAAAGATGGATTGTTGTTCAAGGGAAATCAGTTGTGCATACCAAAATTCTCAATGAGGGATAATTGTTGGCATAGGGGCAGATCCGGGGTTCAATGCTACAACAATGCACCAAAAAAAACCTAACTACCGACCCTTTCAGCAACACCTGCAAAGAAAATGAAGTCTCACCCGAGGTAGAGGCAGGGGTGGTTGCAGTACTTCAATGTCTACAACCTTAGTTGGGACACAGATATGTGATTACAACACCTTAAAAAAGCACTTAATAGTTATAGTTCATTAATATTCAGTCTTATTTTACAGCGCAACTAAACCCTAACAACAGATCAGTGTAGTATTTAGACAGATCCAATAGATTCAAGCAATAAGCACATCAACAGAGATCAGATATAGCATTCATTCACATTATTTAGCACTAATCTACCATATCAGATTCATCTAACATACATCAGTGCACTAAGCATTGAATCACATAAAAAAAAGAACAATCATAAAGAACAAAGCATTCATAACACAGTATATATGTGGTTCACCCCCACCCTGGGGCTACGTCCACCAACTCTTTGTCTATTTATTATCTTTTCTCAATCAACTACATGCATAGAGCCTTGAGATCTTACTCTGCAATAGACAGGAGATTTGCGCACCTCGCTAGATCTTCCTTCCCTGAATTACAGCACAAATCCTTCCACAGTCTCTTCCAATCACTTGCAGCTAGCTCCATAAGCCTCACACAATATGCACAAATCTATTACGGTTACCACTTGCACTAAGAAATTAACACTTATCACTTAGCACACCAACCTCTTCTTACATGGCCTAGATACTTATTTATACATTACAAAATAGGCCTAAGAATGGGTAAGCCCATGGGATGACATCCCCATACCCGTTACATAATCCAAAAAACCCAAAATCCCTAAAAAGGAGCCAAGATCCCACGATATCCACTTCATTACATAAGTCCCCAAAATAGGTCAAACATGACCAAGGATCCTCAAAACTTGGTCGAGGGCCAACAGGCCCCCAACACTCACCTGTGACTCATCCCGAGTCACTCTAGTCTGTGTAGCTCTACTTCAAAATCCTCACGCTTGGCTCAAGATGCTTCAACCAATTTGTGTGTCATGGCCTCCTTCTCAATGAACTCTTGGATAACAACTTTGTTGATAGGTCCCTCTAAGAGTTATTCAGCTGCAGTGACGACTTGCTCCAGTTCTGCTCCTTGGCCTTCGATCTCTGAAAATATTTGGTAAGCCTCATCCTGTATAGGTTGGAGCCTCTAAGTTACTTCCATGACTTTTCTCTGAATGGTGTGGACCTACTGGTTAGCAGTGCATTGTTCTTGGGATCGCCTCATCTTTTCAACAACTGACAAGGGCTTCAACTGCGCCTGTATTGTTTCTGCTTGCTGCTTTGCCTCCTAGATTTATGACTCCAGTGCCTTCAGTTATGGATTCTTAGTGAGTCACTCATAAGTCTGGGCACCGTGATCAATTAGTTTTTTCCATTCCATGGCAAGCGCCTTTATTCTCTCAACCGTGCTTCGAGCAGTTGCTTCTCTTTGATCCCTCACATCCTGTGGAGTGCCAGGCATTGTTCATATCTCTAAGTCTTCTATTTGTTGTTGTAGCTGTTGGATAGCTTCCGTGAGCTGCTCCACTTGATGCCCGACTCAGTCTTCTGCCTTTGGCTCTAAGCCTATCACAGAGCGAAGTGCTCTGTTGACTGCTTCTTTCACTTCGAGTTGCTCTGTAAGCAAATTTCCTTTTTCTTGTTGAATTAGTGCTTTCTCCTCTTCAAACTTTGTCTGGAGAGAAACATCCTCCTACTCGAAAACTCAGTGTTGTTATACGACAACTTCTTGCACTTGCTTAAAGGCTTGGGTGGCTTGTTATGCTTCTTCTTGTGCACGACGAAGGTGAGATTTGATCACATCAGCTAGTCTGCAGAGTTGGGTTGGCTCATCTCCCAACTCTATTTTTTCCGATGGCAGGGGTGCAGTGGAAATTGCGTGACTGGACTGAAGGGCCTAATGTACCCCTCAGAGTTCAACCTCGATTCTGTCATACATCTCCTCCTACTTGGCTTCTTGTTTCTACAAGATTTCCTACGAGGCATCATTTACCGCTGCAATGATGAAGTCAAAGTTATCGACGGTGAGCACAGTCTGCATATTAATCAAGGTGGCTCTAGATTTCTTCCGAGAAGAGGGTTTTGGGGGAGAAAACTTCCTCTTCTTCAAGGGATCAACCTCATCTCTAGGCAGTGTTACTTTTCCTTACTTCTTCTCATCTTCTTTTCCATTTATCTCTTCTACTTCGGCATCACCCCCTCGACCAGGTGATACCGAAGAAGTCTTTTCTGATGCACTGCTTAAGTATTGGATTTCTTCGATCTTCTTCCTTCTGTTGGTAATGGGTGTGTCATGTTCTTTGTGAGCGGCCTTCGAGTTTTCAAGTTCGGGGTCAGACATATCTACAGGATCAGCAGGAATAAGGAGGCCTGCTGACTAGTCCTTAGTTATCTCCTCGAGGTCCTCTTCTATGAGCTTGTAGTACCACTGAAGCTCATCCTTATGCTCGTTTACTCACACAGTGATATATATGAAGTGTTGATATACACAAAAATTCATGAGGGTTTGAAATCGTTGTAGAGTGTTTGGTGTCATGTGAGGTTCAGCTTTGATAACCCTCTTTAGTTGGAGATAATACATATGAAATACCGCATTCGACTGCCACCATTTTCCCATATCACTCGAGTACCAAAGCGTGGTGAACTTCGTAGCAAGTGGTTTGAATGGATCAATGTTTGGGAAGGTCGCACCTTTCGGCATTTCCCAATTAATAAACACGAGGAGGATCAGGAGACGGCTAAAGTGGAACTCGTAGCCCTAATCATGTGCTTCAGGATAGTCTAATTCCAGCTGGTTAACTAGGTACTTTGCCCAATTCATATGTAGGCCTTCCACGCATTTCCCAGCGAGGTCAATGACAAACCCTGTGACCTGCGTGGGTCTGTTCTTCCTTACTATCTTTCCTGCAATTAATTGGCATGCTAAGCGCACTACTCCATTATGGATGGAGGATACCTTCTAGCCTCACATCCCCTTTTCAACATTGTCATAGGTATCCTTGATCTTCTGTGCTAAGGCGAGGTCTGTATATTTTCCTGGGTAGAAGTCCTGTGGGTCGGGTCCTTGCATGCTCAATCTGGTGATCCTATGGATCAAAGTCGGATCGACTATGATACGTCGGTCTATCCATAAGTAGTCACCATGGTAACATGAGAGCAGTAGCTTAATACAGGCGTTAACCTTCTGGTGCCGTCCAAAATGTGGGATCTTCATTACATTTAAAAGGGTGGACTGCACGAGGTTCATCATCCATGGCTGGGGGATTATTTTCAAGTTCTTCCCCTTCATCCTGGTCAATTATTTATACGGGGCAAGCATACTATGGTTCTTGCGGTCTCCTAGGTTGAAGTCATTGAACTTTAACATTGCAATCTTGTCCTGTTGCGCTCTAACTGCGCGTATTCCCTTCGGGGGGTATGTAGTAACCATGGTGTAATCAAAATCTCTCAGCACACTATCATGACTCACCGTGTCAGCCAGAGGTGGGATGTAGTCAAGTAAGATTGTCAGGATTAGCTTCACATTTTCTAGGTCATATATGTTCTTGGTTCTCTTTTTTTTGACGACTTGGGATGGCTTGGATCCATTTGTGGTCAACGGAGAGGCTTGCACTCCTCTCATCGATGACACTTGTACACCCACAGACATTACCCTTTAAAACATTAGTCTTTTAGTCATAAGTTCGATGAGTACCTCCTTCAAAGACTCTTCGACTGCACTAAGTTCTTCAGACATACATGCTCATGGTTGAATATCTCAGGTTTGAAGAGTAACTACTCAATGCAACGAGATGGATGGTGATAGCTCGATGATCACTTGTGCAAAATCAACTAATATGTGGGCTTAGATAATCACAGTTGGAAAAAGTGTTCTTGGTGCAAAGCTCGACGGAATAAGTAGATAAATAACCAACGGATCTCTCCAATGGGTGAGAAGCCTTCATTAATTCAACTTTGTCCGTTAGAGCGTGGTCCCAACAATCTGATGGCAAGATTTTTGACCATGAATGTTGTTCTAACTGTTCGGGGTGTTAGTTTAATGGTTATATTGTTTCCAATGGCTATATTACTTATCCATGGTGAAGTGCCATGTGGCGTTGTTCTGATATCCCAACGAAGTTCCAATTTTGCAAATTTTCCTTCTGCGAAGTTTCCTCTGGAACCTTCTTTAACTTTTTATCTTTGATCTCTTCTTACTTAGTTTTCTAGCCTTCTTTTCAGTGAGCTTCATCTCAGTATTCCTCTTTTGATTTTGATTCTTATCTCCTCTTGGCATAGTAACTTCGCGTTGTTAAGATTCTTTCCTAGGATTCAGGGGAAGTACTTCTTCCTTATCTGGGGTAGGTGCTTCAGTATTTTGTGAGTCTTCTTATGTTCTTCCAACTTCGACATCCAAGTTTCTGGTTTTAAATATCTTTAATTTGTTCTCATGTTCTTCAATCAAGTGTGTGATCCTCCTAGTCATGAAATCTTTCAACTCTTACTTCTTCCGCTCTAAGACTTCTTCTTCTTTCCTTATGTCCTGATTCCTTTCAATCCAAGGTTTTCCTAGTAATATAGAAAATGGGGCATTGTTCTCAATAAATTTAACAACCTCAAAATCTTCCTCTATCGAAGTTCCATGAGCACTCATAGATATCTGGGTAAGTCTTCCACATAGGGTTATCATCTTTCCTCTAAATAATCATATTCCTCCCAATGAAAGTATCATAGCAGGCTTCCCTAAAATTTCCCAAGTTCTTTCTTTCATGATATTCACATGTGTTTCCTCATCCAAAACACAGTCTATGTTGAAGTCTCCTATTCTTGTTTTGATGCATTCTTTTTCTATGAAGATCTCTAGTAAGTTGATATTTCGGTGGTCATTCAAGGTTTCTTTTATTTGCAGCAATATAGTCTCTGATTCTTTTTTGAGTTCTTCCATGGTCTTAGTTGCTTGACCTTTCTCATGGTCTTCTTGTCTCATATTCATTATTTCAAGCTTAGAAATCATTCTAGGGAAATCTAAAACTTCATGGTCCATAGATTTACAACAAAGACAACTAGGTCTTCTACCAGGGCATTCCTTAGCAATATGTCTCGGTCTTCTACAACTGTAACAAAGGGTTAAGCCTCATTTTCTTTTAAATGATCCCCAACCCTTCCTGTACTGCACACTAGGATCATAGTAGCTAACCTGCAAAAAATTCTTTCTAGGATCCTACATCCATTGGTTAGTCTGAACATTCTTTCTATACATAGGTATAACATATCTTTCACTGTTCTTATCAGATCTACTTATATCAAATATTCTCTCTTCTAGTTGTGCCCTAGTTTTTAGGCTTGGACAGTATATACCCAGATTCATACTTTTGAAACAAAAATTTCCACTAATCTTACCTTTTCAATAAATAAAAATTCACTGTTCTTACCTTTATCAGAGCACAAAGCTTCAAGATCTTGCCTCTTTTCTTCATATATAACTTCTCTTATTAGCACAGAGCTTTACAGGTCAAGTAGAATATTTTTCACTAGGGAAACAGATATACGCATAGACCTTTCACAGTTTCAGGTTAGATATTCACACAGATCTTCTTCTTCCTCAGTTCCCAGCAATCACAGTTCTAGGTCCTGGCAACGAAACCATTTGTTGGCATGGGGGCATACCCAAAGTTCAACGCTACAACAACGCACCAACAAAACCCTAACTACCGGCCCTTTCGGCAACACCTGCAAAGCAGATGAAGTCTCACCCAAGGTAGAGGTAGGGGTGGCTACATGACTCCAATTTTTGCAACCTTAGCTGGGACACAGATCTATGATTACAACACCTTAAAAAAGCACTTAGCAGTTATATTTCATTAATATTCAGTCTTAGTTTATAGTGTAGCTAAACCCTAACAACATATCAACACAGTATTTAGACAGATCCAATATATTCAGGCACTAAGCACATCAACATAGATCAGATCTAGCATTCATTTGCATTATTCAGCACTAAGCTACCATATCATATTCATCTAACATACATCAATGCACTAAGCATTGAATCACATAAACAAGAGAACAATCATAAAGAAAAAAGCATTCACAACACAAGATATACGTGGTTCACCCCCACCCTGGGGCTGCGTCCACCAACTCTTTGTCTCTTTATTATCTTTGATCAATCAAATACATGCACAAATACTTGAGATATTACTCCATAGAGGATAGGATATTTGCACACCTCACTAGATCCTCCTTCCCTAAGTTACAACACAAATCCTTCCATAGTCTCTTACAATCACTTGCACTTAGCTCTGCAAGCCTCACACAGTATGCACAAAGCTATTCCAGTTACCACTTACACTTAGCAATTAACACTTATCACTTAGCACACTGACCTCTTCTTACATTGCCTAGATACTTATTTATACATTACAAAATAGGCCTAAGCATGGGTAAACCCATGGGCTGACATCCCCACACCCATTACATAAGCCCAAAAACCCAAAAATCCCTAAAAAGGGGTCGATATCCCACGATCTCCACTTCGTATTGCGCTCCACCTTCGACATCCTATCGAAGTCCCAAAAATAGATCAAACATGACAAAGGATCCTCAAAACTTGGTCGAGAGCCAACAATAACCTTTTGAAATAAAAGAACAGTGGAGGATTGGTTGGACATTTCGTCCATGACAAGACATTTTCATAGTTGAGAAGTTCATACTATTGGGTAGGTATGGGAACATAAGTGATAAAGTTTGTGAATAGATGTAGAATATGCCAACATGAAAAGGGAAGAGATAGAACACTGGATTGGATCAACCATTGCCAATACCAGAGAGGCCTTGGGATGCAATAAGCATGGATTTTGTGTTGGGACTGCCAAGAACGCAAAGAGGATTTGATTCCATATTTGTGGTGGTGGATAGATTTTTAAATATGGCACATTTTATCCCTTGCTAGAATACCAGTGATGCAACGCATGTTGCAAATATGTTTTTCAAGGAAGCTGTAAGACTTCACAGCCTACCCAAAAGCATTGTCTCGGACAAAGACACAAAATTTGTTGGTTACTTTTGGAGAACACTATGGAAGAAATTGGGGATAGATTTGTCCTTCATCTCAGCTTATCATCCTCAGACAAATGGACATACTGAGGTGGTAAAAAAAAGTTTGGGAAACTTATTGAGGAGTCTAGTTACTGAGACCCATAATCAGTGGGATCAGATTCTTCCACAAGTAGAATTTGCATACAACGACTCACCAAATAGGAGAATTGGAAAGAGACCATTCCAAATATTGTATGGAATGCAACCTAGGGGAGTGTCTGAGATGAGAGACTTGGAACAGAGTGAGATCAGGAGCGTTGGAGCAGAAGATTTTTCTACAGAAATGCAGAGGCTCCATAACCATATCAAGGGATAGTTGCAGAGTTCTAGCCAGGAGTAAAAACTTAGAGTTGATCAACATCGCAGAGAAATTTGATTTGAAGTAGGAGATCAGGTTCTGGCACATCTCAGAAAATAAAGGTTCCCTAGGGGAACATATAACAAATTAAAAATGAATAAGATAGGGCCATGTAAGATCTTGAGGAATTTTGATGAAAACATGTATGAGATTGAGCTTCCAGATGATGTGGGCATATCACCCATATTCAATGTTTTAGACATGTATCCTTACAGGAAAAATGACACCGAGGGATCAGAAGATCAAGAGAAGGTCCAATGGGAGAAACAGATGCCTATAACGGAAAAACCACAAATGGAGAATATTGTTGATAAGAGGATTGGAAAAAATACCAGGAGGAAGATGTCTTTTGAATATCTGGTCAAGTGGAAGGGACACCCAATAGAAGATGCCAGTTTCAAAAATGAAGTTTCCATTCAGAAGCATGGAAATTCGGTGCAGGATCTCATGGACAGGAGTCCATTAATTTTTGTCAAGGGCAGTATATGCAGGAGCATCACTAGAAATCACGTGGAACAAGACCTATCAACATCAATGAATCTATACGTGAGCTCAACACTGGCAGTCACAACAGATATTTTGAAGTTCGCCTTAACTCAGCGCCAAAAAAATATTTGAGGCATGCCTAAACGATTGTGAGCGAAGTGGGAGTTTCCACTCCTTCTCTGGAATGCGACTAGTCTATATAGTCATTAGGTTAAGTTTCAGAGTAGACAAGTAGCCATGGGAAACCCTAAGAGCCCTCTGAGATAAATAGAGGTTTTGTACACCCAAATGTGGTTGGCTTCATAGCAGATGTTAGCTACAAGTTAATAGGAGGTTTCAGTTTTTCAGTTGTTGTTTTTTTTACTTCAGTTGTATCCATTTTCACATTTGAATATGAGAGAGGAAAAGTGATCCAATGCATGGTGTGTCAACATTGTTTGAAATCCTCTATTGTTTGTGTTTCCATGAATGAGCGAATGAATTCTCGTTAGGAGTAGATGGAACTGTGGATGTTAAGACAAGTTTAAATTGTTTCTCTTCTGTGGAATTAGTGCAAGGTGTGAACACAGAATGCAAGGAGTGCATTGATGGATCTGTTTCGGTTCTGAATATCAGAAGAGATAACACGAGACTTTCCCTTTGCAAGGAGTGTAAAGAGACTGGTGCAAGGTGTGCAAAGTAATCCGCAAGAACCCAAAACTTTTGCGTAAAGATATGGTACAAGGAGTGCACAAATCCGAGATTCAACTAAGTGTCGAAGAGACTTTGCAAGAAGTCGAAGAACCAAAAAAGGAGAATGCCATGAGGGCGAGAGGAATTTCTCTTTGAGAAATCCTTAGGATCTAAGTTATCAAAATCCTTAAAATGCAAGGAGTGTGCGGGAAATCGAAGTCTTCACGAGACTAAGCTCAAGAGGAATAACACTTTGCATAAGTGTTAACGAGATCCAAGAAATAGACTCGTAGGAAGGAACAAGATCGAATCCTTTGAATCCTTCAAAAATCCTCTAAGTCTGAAGAAGGCGTAAGCTAAGGGGGAAAGATCTGGACTATTCGATCCATGTCTAGACAATGAGGAGAAATTGCAGAGGAGGAAGGATCTCATCCATTCGGTCCGAGCACAAGAGAATCATAGCCGTCCAATCAAGGTAAAGTGCACTAGCATTGAAGCTTTGAAGGCATACAGGAGGAACAAGGTCACGAAATTCCGAAATCATCGGGACAGTCCATCGTCAAGGAGGACATGTGGAGAGAGATCAGTGTTTCACTGATTCATGACTCAAAGGAGTCAAAGGTTGAGTCGTGAAAATTCACAAAATAAGAAATCACAAGTAGATCTAAACCGTTGAGAAAAGGAGAGGTCTGAACCATCGATCAAGTGCCATCGCAAGTTCAAATATCGGAATAACAGAGGCAAGGAGCACTCTCAAAGTCATGAAATGCAAAACGTCGATTTGATCACATTCGTCGAACAAAGAAAGATCTGGACCATTGATCTAGGGTCATCACAATTTTGTCTATCAGGGGAATGGAGGTAGCAACAATCCTAGAGTTGCGAAACATGAAATCACGACATGCCTTTCACTCAAGTGTGTGGTCACCTCTAGAGGTCATAGAGAGAGAGGGATAGTATGTGCTAGGCTCCTATTAGGATTTCAGAGGTCCAGAGAGTCCAGGTGAATCACATTCAAAGAGTCGCGACGCGCATTTTGATCAGGCGAGTGGTCATAGTCATGGTCACGTAAAGGAAAGGACTTAGCCAGAGAGGAGCTAGTACCCATTTGGCATTGAAGTTTTAACAATGCTTAGGAGAGGACCCATGAGTCTCATACGACCTATGTCTTTGGAGAAAGGACCTGTGTAAGTGGGTTTGGGGTCTAGCAGAGACCTGGAGAGTCAATCAGAATTAATTTCTTGATTGATCCTAGACCAGTAGGCTGCACAACCCTTAGCATAGAAAGGGGGTCTGCATCATGGTGCCCCAGTTAAAATCTCTCCTAGAAATGGCTATTGTGTAAGATAGAGGCATCCATGCCTCTAAAAACCTTGAACAATATTTCTCCCCATACAACCAGCAGATGAGGACCATTAGATAGATATACGACTCTCTTAAGTTGGTCGTCGGGTACCAACTAGAGGTATGATTGATGAAATTTTTATCTTCTCTCCACCATGAATCCATCACTCGGCTAGTTTCATGTTTCTCATAGAAGATTATAAAAAATTCGGTGTTGAACCACTCCCCTGGGTCTCTGATCTTGTATTAATTATGCACCTCCACTGGAAGGAAAACCTCGACACACTCACCATTGTCATCATTGATCAAACATATTTGTGTGTCATTGTGATCGATAAGCCACTTCAGGATTTCTATGCAGGGAAATACTGGAGTTATGCTCACTACCACGTGCAGGTATGACCTTCAGATATTCAGAAAAACCTCATCGTCGAGTTTCCTCATATCAAGGTTGTTGTGCAGGGAATATTCAGGGAATTCTTTCCACTTGATCTCCTAGAAAAGTTCTCCCTAGTGTGAGAGTACTGTCTTGGTCCCTATGCTAGCCTCTGTGTCTCCAAAGGTCGGAGGCTGAATGAAAACCTAGTTGGATGATTTCTTGATGAAGAGAATTGGATTTGGAGTAAATTCCAATTGTTTTGTGACCGTTGGGGAATATCCTTCTCCTACATCTGGTTCCTTTAGCTCTGGTACTCTTGGAGATTTCCTGGTGGTTGGTTTTCTTGGAGGCATTGTCCCTACCATCGAAATAAATCTTTAGGGCATGCACACAGAGTAACACCGGATAAAAAATGAATGAAGTGAAGCAAAAAAATCTATAGACTATTAAATACCTATAACACTTGCTAAACCTATTGTTTAATACTCACTAGACCTTGGAAACCTCTTCCGGATTGCTCGTCTCGCTCCTCTAGGTGATCTGAACTTCTTTGTGCATGATGACCTTGTTTATGAACTGCTCGAACAAATTTAAAATGGGGAAGAAACTGTCACGTCGTATCAACCAATTAACTCAGGTTATGAGTGGAAATCAAACGATATCTACCACTGAATATGTGCAATTCAATTCATCATAGATTGACGACGAAGGTGTGGAGGGTGGTGTGCCCTATCAACAATTTCAAACGGTTGATTTGATCCACACATGAATTAATTACTAATGCGATATTTGGAATTAATTATTTCTTTAAATGCTTCGGATCTAACATATCTTAGCGCTAAAATGTCCCATCGCGTTGCTTTATTAGTGGACATATCGGGGATCGACGATGCATGGTGAAAGTTTTCGTTGGTATTCTCTTGATAAGAAATTTCGGTGCCGATCGATTTTGTCATATGATGCTGATGTGGAAAAACTAACTCGGGGTGGGACTTGAGCCTTGGGACCCAATAACGACTCAGGGAAAAACTAGATCATATGTTTAACCACTCTGGCAATGACAGATGGTGGATGAGGATAGGTGGTTCGATCGTGTATCTCAATCGGAGTCAGGGGTTTCAACAAGATTTGTGTGTTAAGATAAACTTGGGATTTTCGATGCCGAAAGGCATCGGGATTCGGTGATCATGGATCAACTTATCACGTTCTGTACGGGCTAGATTTTCTAAAACTCATCGATGCCAATAGGTATTGGGGATCGGCTATCGACGAAACCTTATTTCTTCATTAACGCTTACTCTTTTAGCCTTTTGTCGATGCCAAAGGGATCGGTCATCGGGGATATCCTTGTGTGATTCTTGTCACGAAATAAAACTTCCTATTTGCCGACTCCGATGAGGATTGACGCTCGGCAGCCTTGGTTCTCTCGAGTGATTCTCTTTCATTTTTTAATTCTTCCCGATGTTGAATATTTGAGCACGTCGGGGAAATGTTTTGATTGTCGATTCTTTATTTAAATGTTAGTATTTTAAGTTATGGGTTTTCAAAGATTCAAACAAAATTTCGAAGACTTAACGAGAGTCAAAATGATAAGAAAAGGCAACATTTTCCATACCGAAGTCCAATCAGACAGTGCAAAAAAAAAGCAACTGGTGCCCCAAAAGTAAAAAATGACATAGAATTTTTAGGGTGTGTTGAGTTCTCAACAAACTAAAAATAACTATGCATCAGGAAATTTGTCCTCTATATTCATAGGTTCCTCTCCATTAGTGATCCTCGACAGGTGATCAGGTCCTGCATTCAACTTCCCTAGTTTGACTATCACTTCAAAGTCAAATTCCTGGAACAACAATAACCATCTACAAATTATCCCCCCCAACAATGTCTTTTTGACGAGGTATTTGACAGTTGAATGGTCTGTGAACATCTTGAAATGTTTTCCCAATAAATAATGTTTAAACTTCTGAATTGCATAGACCATAGTTAATCCTTCTCTCTCTGTGGTATTGTAATTTTGCTATGATTCTAACAGTTTTTTGCTAGTGAATGCTATAGGATGGTCCAATTCTCCTGCTCTTGGTTGCACCAGAATATCTCCAAGCATTATGGATGATGCATATACATGCACATGGAATGTCTTTTCCCAATATGGGAATACTAGTATTCATGTGGTCACCATCTTCTCTTTTAGGGTGTCCATTCCATTCCGCACTGACAGTCCTCATTCCATTGAAACTTGTTGTCTTTTCTTAACAATTTTTCCATTGGCACGGTGATATGTGCATACCCTTTTATAAATTTATTGTAGTATCATGTGTTTCCCAATGTTTCTCTTAACTAACAGACTGATTTCAGTGGTGGTAGATTAACAATTACAACAATCTTGGTAGGATCTACTAGTAAGCCTTGTTTGCATACTATATGGCCCAATAGTATCCCAAAGGGTGTTCCGAAGATGTAGTTCTTGATGTTTAACGATATATGACATTTCTTGCATCTTTATAACATGAGCCTCAAAACCCCTACATGGTCTTTCAACAAAATATAGACTGTCCAATCATCCAGATATACCTCTAGAAACTGGTGAATGAACTCTTTGAATGCAGCTATGAATACTCTAGAAAATATTGTTGGTGCATTCTTCAGTCCAAATGGCATGACTGTGTATTAGTAGGATCCCCATTCCATGGAAAAAGTGGTCTTATATCTATATTCCAAGGTTATCTTGATCTGATGGTATCCTGAGAATCTGTCGGTGAATGAATAAGCTTCATGTCCTCCTACATTATCCAACACCTCATCTGTGAAAGGAGTAGGGAACGGTTCATGTAGGCACACATCATTCAACTTCCTCAGATAGACACATATCCTTATCTCCCCTTGTTTCTTTTCCTGAACTACCATCGAGCTTACCCATTCAGATTCCTCTAGAGGTTCTATGATTCCATCCTCCAACATCCTATCAATTTCGACTTTGAACTTTTTCTTATATATAAGGTTTAGTCTATATGGTCACTGTCTAATCGGTCTTGCCTCAGCTCTGAGAGGTATCTTCATTTCACCTAGCTCTCCTGCTATGCCTTTAATTTCTGTGAACGTTGTTGGGAACAGGTCAATGTACTCACACAGTAACTCTATTATGCTATTCACTCTCTGCTCATCCCAGTAGTCTCCAATTCTTGCCATTTTGGGATTCTCAAGTGTCCCAATGTTGACTTTCTTCACCTTGATCAACGCAGAAAATACTTCGGATTCTAGAGGTGGACCTTCCACTTCTCTTTCACCTTCAACTTCCTCAATTTGAATTTTTCATGGGTCATCTTCATCTGGTGCTTCTTCCTGCACATGGTAACATGACAGTAGTTCTTTTACTGTATGTTTTTCTATTGTTGTTCTTCTGTCATGAGTTCAAATTACGGTTCTTTAATGAATATAACCCCTCTGATTTGTTTAAGTTTTTAGTCTATGTTGAGGTTCTCATGCTCAAATGAGAAAGTGACTGTAAATCTATGTTGTAATATTGTCCAATTTGTAGTTCCTCTGCACAATTCCTGGTCTGTATACCAGTTTGTTGGGATCCCTTCTAATGTGTGAAAAAAATGACGAGGCCATTCCTCTGGTGGTGTCATTCTCCATATTGTTATGCACTTCTCCAACTGTTCTTTTGGTGTCCCCTGTCCATCATATTTTTGTAGTTGGTTTCTTCACTATTCTATGCCAAACCTAATGTGCAGTAACTGCTTACATTGGTACCGGTCCATAACTGTTTCTTTGTGTGCACCCCACCATCTTGCAGATGTTTCCTTGAGTGATATATCTAGTGGTAAGAGCCTTTGATTTTATAACACTTCATATTCTTATTGTGTTAAGAATACTTCTAAGTCATTCACCCCATGGAATTTGGGAGGTTCCCTTATCTCTGTACCTACCCATCTTACTACGTGGTCTATTCTTTCACATATTCTTGTAGAGACTTCATGTAACCTCTGTTGCCAGTTTTCTAAGCATGTATCTGAGTCTGACACACATGAGGTGATACTTCTTGAACTGAGTACCCCATTTGTAGTTGGGTTCACATAATCTTCCTCTCACATGGTTGTTTTGTACAACTGGTTAATTTTCTCCAGGTCTAAGCCAATAGGTTCTACGAACCTTTCCCCTTCTGATGGGTCCAACGACACAATGAATATGTAGTCTCCTGATTTGAATTTCATCTTCCTCGTCTTTAAGTTGATTATGTCTTGATTTTCAAACTCCCAGTGCAATCCAAGAAATGATGGATAAGGTGTTGTGTCATCCACTATCTCTATTACTTCGAAGTCGACTTTAGTGTGCACTCCATCCAGATCTATTGTTACCACTTTTAGTCTTCTAATTGGTAGCACTCTGTGTTGATTCGCTAGTTTCAGCTGAACAGGTGAATATCCTAGTGTAGGTTCTCCCATACATTGTCATGTCTTCTTGGGTAGCACATTTACTTCAGATCATAAATCCAGTATAATATCCCCCATGTTGAAATCTCCAACGTTGGCTTTCAGTCTGAATCCTTTGTTTGTTCTCCTTCTTGCATGCAGATGATTAACTGTTTTCTTTTCTAGCTTTCCTTCTGCCTCTATGTTACATCTTTCTAGCATATTTTGTAATACTTTAACATAGGATGGATCATTTAGTAGTTTAACACAGTATTGCAAAAAACACTTGATTGTACTTACTTTTCCCAGGGGTTGTGTTTCTTTGGTGTGATCCAACGATGGAGGCATCTCATACACTGGTATTTCCTTATTATGTTGTGCAGTTGATGTCAATGCAATGTATGGCTTCATGAATTCTTATCTAGCTTGCTTGAAATCTCCTTTTCATTTTGCGCATCAAACTGCTTCTTTGGTTCGACATTCTTCTTCACCCATTAGTGTTATGTTGGGTCTTGTCTTACTGTGTCATTTCATGTTTTAGATCCTCCCCATGTAACTATGTTGATGCTTCTTCCTTAATCCCTTGCTTCTGCCAAAATCCACTGAACATTGTGACTATTCTGATTTCTCTTATCCTGGATATTCCCTAATAGTGTCAAACATTCTTCCGTGTCATGAACTGATGCGTGAAAATACAAACACGTCGCAGGTGGAAGTGGGCATTCTCTTGCATAGTGTCCTAGTTGTTGAAAATTGTGGCATACCACTGGTCCTCTGCCTCTTCCAAAGCCTCCTCTTTATCTTCATCCACCTCTGTAGCCATCTCGATCCCCTTGTGGCTCATTATATTGAGGCGCCTAGTTATACTGTGTGGGATTATAATGTGGTTGTGCGGTATTGTATTGTGGCTGCGCAGTGTTATATTGTTGTTGCACAGTGTTATACGGGGATGGTACTTGGTTAAAATGTGGTTTGGCTTCCCCAATCATCATTTCTGAATGCACCCTATACGCATCTGATGTTCTTTCCCTCATGAGGTCCATCGTTCTGTAATCTTTGTCATCATGGCCTACTAACTTGCAAAAGTTGAAATATGAGCTCTTAGGTGCTGTCTGGTACTTCTACATGATTGGACAGTGATATGGATCATGCCCCTATTTCTTACAAATCTCACACCATAGTCCTCATGTTGGCAATGGGTTTGGCATACCTGCTTCCATGTACTGCGAGAATGTTGGAAATTCATTCTTATGTCCTACATGTGGTACACCAAATGAATTCTCTTTTGTCCTTACCTTTATTCTGGTTTAGTTGGAATGTTAAGTTCTTTATATCCTCCTTCAACTCCTCTATGGTTGGATCTATCTTCTGATATTGGTTCTCTTCTAGTTGTAGGGATACCTATAGAGCCTTTGCCTGTGTCTGAAACTTTTGTTGTCACAAGAGGTATTTCAAGTGTGGTAGCAGTGAATTGATGAACATATGTCTATGTTGCATATCTGTCATGACATACTTTATCTTTCCCTTCAATAATTTGAATCTTTGGTTAATCTCCCATACAAATTATCCTATTTTCTATCTAATATATATCATCTCATTCATGTATTGATCCTATGAACTAGGCTTCTGGAACTCATTTATCAATAGCTTTTTAATATCTCCAACCGTCTTGGTTGTCCCTGGCAAAATGTTTGCAGCTAAACTCATGTACCAATCCAATGCATGATATCTTAGCGTGATAGCTAACTGTTTGAGTTTAGTGTCCTCATCAGTGATATGTTTTGCTTCCCAAATATTTTCAAAAATAAATAGGTGCTTCTTCGGGTCCTCCGACGCCTCTCCTTTGAATTATGGTAACCCGATGATGGGATCATGTCCTGCCATCGTGAATGTTGAACTACTACCTTTGCATGGTGTAGATACTTGACTAATGCTTCCTAAACTGGCTCCCCCAATCGTTGGTCCTTGTGTAGATGTACTTCTTGTTGTCTTCCTTATCCCAAAATTAGTTTTTCTAAATGGTGGTGTTCTTCTTGGTGTATTAGTTGCACATAGGTTTATGGGTTCCACACTGACACTGATATGGATAGTGTTGCCTTCTATTACCACTCTTAGACCTTTCGTCTTCCTCTCATATGTTGCACGTAGGATTTCCTCAATCTGCTCCATAGCCTGGAGATCCTCTACCTCTTCTTCATCACTTGCCAAGCCTTCCCTCGCGGCTAAGGATCTATTCTTGGTGTTCACCTTATATTGGTAGGGTACTCCACTGCGCATTTTTCTAGTTGTTTCCATGATTCGTTTGATCCGGTCTTCGTCCATCATAATTGGGTCACAGACATCCTCCTTATTTCCTTTATCCACTTCTCCTTCCATTCCTCCTTCTCCTGGTAGTGCTTCCCCCCTTCCCCCATGAATGTAAGGAAGTTTAGTTTCCTGACTACATTTTCATTACACCTTTGTTATATAGTAATATCTCAATAGAAGTATATAATGATGTGATGTACCTACCTTGAGGTCCCTTGAAGAACTCTTGTTTAGATTCGTTGTAAGACTTCGTTGTATCTACTGCAAATTTTGTGATAAATTCTGCAACAATGTTGTCTAACCAGAAATCTACTGCAAGCGTAAACTTATTATCAACTCGTTGTAACTGCACGATCTCTTCAGGATTCCACTCTAGCTGTCAAATCCGATTTGTAGGATGGTTTTTTTTCAACCTTTTTACCCACTCCTGTAATACATGCGGGAAATCATAGAAAAATACTTCATGCAAGTCGTTGAATATGCACTTGTCTAGACATTTGCGCGGTGTCAACTTCAGGTTTCTATTATCTTTCTGCGCAAACTCTAGCTCCTTTGTCTTCAACCAACTATCGATCTATGCCTTCATTGGATTCCATGGTCTCAACATCCCCTTTTATATTCTCTTTCTCTCAATGTCGTGTCATCTGGATTTTCCTTGTTTTAACGTGTATTCCACATATCTCATATACTCAATCCCATCCTCTTTGAAACAACCGACAATAGAACCATTTGTTGTCTTTTACCTATTTTATTTGTATTTGTATTTTCTACTTAGGATTCTTTATGGGTTATTATGATCCTACCTTATTGTCATAGATTGACCTCGGTTCATATTTGATAATATCTCAACAAAAACCCTTTAAAACTATCAGCCCCTCTGGTAGACCAGAAGGAAACGCAACACACAAAGTGTACCGTGTAGTCTCACCCGAGATAGCTCTATGGGTGGCTGCAATACTCATGTGTTTGCAACCTGGTAATGAGTGGAGATCTGTGATTGTACTCTATATTCTGTATTCATTAGGTCTAACATCAAATTATAGCATTCATTATATTCATGCATGTGGAATATCAGATCTAACTATTTAATTCATTCATCTAACATTCACCATTTAATAGCAATAAGGACACATACATTCATTCAAATAAAATAGGTGTTACCGTGGTTCACCCCCTCCTGGGATACATCCACAAAGATACGGATCTCAATATTTTATTATGGTTCAGTAATATATCACATCACGCGTGTTTACAATCTTAGGTCTCATTCTCTTCCACAGGATCCTCGATCCCTGTGAGGATGACTAGAATCGCTCACTACTTCCCTAACTCACCATCTTAATGAATCTTACAATTCTTACAACTCTCTCTTCCTCTGTGTACCTCTTCCCCTCTGGTCTCTTCTTCATCTAAGTACTACTTATTTATATCCTTGTCTCATCAACCATTACAATACATTAAAAAAACCCTAACCCTAACATCAATAGGTATTCCTTTCATGTGTGCCTCGCCTGCTTCTCTTACACATGTTGCTTTTTCTTCCAACTATCATTTCCTCCTTGCATGCTTCTCTTCAAAAAGTAGCCTTTTCTCCTGACTTGGCCTACATCCAACACCCACACACTCTCAACTACTTCTATTCATCCTTCCTCCCTAACCTACTTCCATATTCCATCCCTATCCTTCCTCTGTTGGACTATCTTGGAACGTCAACTATATTGACCTAACTCCAGATAGAACCCATAAGCACAAGTGTCAACTCTCTTGACCAAGATTCCCCAGCAGGCAACTGACAATCATCATCACACGTCTAGGGGAGCATGAGATAACACCGTCTTCCCATGACTCTAGGTTTCAGAGGATACACGGTGGTAAATGCCTCCACCCCTCCTAATAAACCTAAGGTCAACACCATACCATGGACCATACAGTGGAACTGTGTTGCTGGGAATTTTGTCATCGTATATTCAGTTTTTGGCAGTTTTGCCACCTGAAAACCTGTACTTTTCCACACATCATAGCGATGCATTTGAACCAATATAATTTCACATACAAGATTCATACCATATTGTTTCTTGGTCGATGCTCATGACATCAACCTTTTATCGTCATTATTCTCTGCCTATTTCATAGCCTATTGACCTGCAGATTAGTCTATAACACAAATCCATACATATCCATGCATTATCATCATGTAGATGCATTTATTCATAATCTTAATCCGTTATCCACGTTCCAACAACTTTAAATATCAAAATTTTCAAGTTAGAAATAGATTGCATAATATCCATCATAATTCAATAATGTTAAACATTCATAGGATTGACATTCACATAGGTTCATATGTCTTAAAAGTTCAAGTGTTTTATTAATAGTTTCACAGTGAATAGAAAATAAAGATGATCAGGCCTTAAGTAATTCTAGTTTTCCAAGTCAAAAGGTGGAATTACATACACCCAACCTTCGGGAAACATATTCTCGAGGTGGTCAAAAAAGTGAGGGATGATCTCGTTGTAAAGTATCTACATCCTCCCAAGTAGCGGATCCTAGGCTATACTTGTCCCACTAGACCTTAAATTGGTCTACGAGATGATTCCTGAGTTGTCAGACCCTACGGTCCAATATGCGTAACGGTTCGACCATGAGGGTTCTCGTGTCTGATACCCGCAATTTCTTCCAATTCAGTTTATGGGATTCATCAGCAACATAATGACGTAAAACAGATACATGAAAAACATTATGAGTTTTATGCAAGTGGGGTGGTAGTACGAGACGATAGGCAATGGGTCCAATTCTCTCTTGGATTTTGAATGGTCCTATAAATAGAGGCAACAACTTTTTTCCCTTCTCGAACTGAATGGTACTCTTATTAGGCCTGAGACAAATGAAAATTTGATCTCCCACTTTATAACTTTGGTCATTCCTATGTGCATTAACATAACTTTTATGTCTATCTTGTTCTTCCTTTATTTGTTTCCTAATCCGAATCACCTATTCCTCCATCTCTTGAATCAATTTTGTCCCAACTGTCAATCGGTCTTCTAACCTTTCCCAACTCAACGATGTCCTGCATAGCCTTCCATACAAAGATTCATAGGGTGGCATTCCAATGGAGCTATGAAAATTGTTATTGTACACGAACTCTACCAAAGGTAGGTACTTCTCCCAATGTGTTTGATTATCCAAAACATACATCCTAAGCATGTCTTCCATAACCTGATTTACTCTCTCAGTTTTCCCATATTTTTCGGGATGATATCTTGTGCTTAAGTTCAACTGAATTCCCAACGTTGACTGCAAACTTTTCCAAAACCTATATGTGAATCGAGAGTCCCTATCTGAAATGATATTCTTGGGTAAACCGTGCAAACAGATGATCTCACTTATAAACATGTGTGCCACATCAGTGACATCATAAGTGTCTCTAACCGGAATAAAATGAGCACTCTTGTTCAACTTATCAACTATCACAAGAATGGCATTGTGTCTATGCGATGTGAGCGGCAATACCACAACAAAATCCATAGAAATAAATTCCCACTTGGACATAGGAACATCATGTGGTTGTAGGATACCTTCCGGGTGGCGATGCTCAGCCTTCACTTATTGACACTCTAGGAACTTGGTGATGAAATGGACTACATCACACTTCATGCCTACCCAGAATAAAATCTTCTTCATGTTTGCATACATTTTCTTCACACTCGGATGTGCACAATAAAGTTCTATATGGGATTCCTTGAGTATGATGCTTCAAGTATCCCCACCTTCAGGGATGTACATCCCCTGATATATTAACAATCCATCTACTTCCCGGCTATATCCTTCATACTTTGGATCTAATTGTCTCCCACTCTAGAGGGTTGAATTAACCTTTAATTACAAACTATCTCCTAGAAGTTTCCCCAACACATGCTCCATCAGATTAACTTTTAAGGGTACCAAGGAGAAGACACATGGTCTCATGCTAAAGGTGTTTGCGACCACATTCTCCTTTCCCTTGATGTACAAAATTCCAAAATCGTACTCACTCATAAACTTCCTCCAGCGCCTCTGCCTGGCATTGAGATCTCTTTGAGTGAATATATGATTTAAACTTTCATGGTATATTTTGAGCTCAAAGATTCATCCCACTAGATAATACCTCCAAAGATTCAGAGCTATCATTTCAACTACCAACTCTAAATCACGAGTAGCATAAATATGCTCATGTTGCTTCAACTTTCTTGATGCATATGCTATAACTGCCCCCATCCTGCATTAGCACGCCCCCCAATCCTTTCTTTGAGGCATCCGTGCATACTGTGAAGCCTTTTTCCATATTTGGAACTAGTATAATTGGTGCATTAGTTAGTAACCTCTTAAGATTGATGAATTCAATATCACATTCCTTTGTCCATTCATACCTGACCCCCTTGCACTGCAAACTGGTGATGGGTTTCTCTATCTTAGAGAAATCTTCCACAAACCTTCGATAATAACCCACTATCCCCATGAAGCTTCTCACCTCATGAACATTTTTCGGCACTGGCCATTCCATAATGGCCTTCTCCTTTTCTGGGTCCATAGAGATTCATTTACCGGAAATGATATGACCTAAATAGTGAATCTCCTTCTGGAATGAATAATACTTCGACAACTTGCCATACAATTTTTTTTCTCTAAGGCATGACAACAATACTCGCAAGTGTTCCTCATGTTCTCTTTCATTCCTAGAATAAATGAGGATATCATCTAGAAATAACTGTACAAAGCGATCTAAGTACTTCCAGAATACACCATTCATGAGGCTCATGAATATTGTTGGTGCATTGGTCAAACCAAAAGGTACTAAAATGAACTCGTAATGCCCAAGCCAAGTTTGAAAGGCAGTTTTAGGAATATCTCCTTCCTTAATTCTTAAGTGGTCATACCCCGATCGTAGATCAATTTTTGAGAAAATTGATGCTCCTTTCATCTGATAAAAGAGATCATCTATCTGTGGAATTGGGTACCTATTTTTCATTGTAGCAAATTTCAAGTCTTGGTAATCTATACACAGTCATAACGAACCATCCTTCTTCTTGACAAAAAATACTGGTGCACCCCAAGGTGAGACACTAGGCCTTATTAGCCCAAATTCAAGTAGTTCCTTCAACCACATCTCCAACTCATGAAGTTTCAGCATCGTCATCCTATACGGTGTCTTGGAAATTGGCTCTGCAGCAGGTTTTAGCTCAATGGTAAAATCAAGCTCCCTCTCAGGAGGTAACCCTGGCAACACTTTAAGAAAAAACATCCTTAAACTCCGACAATGTTGGATATTGATCCAAGGAGGGTCATTTCCCTTCATTGATCGCTTCCACTACATACAATCGAAAACCTTTCCTCATGCAATGTTTAAACGTCATGGTCGAGATAAAGCGTAGAGACACCTTCCTCCATACACCATGGATCTCTACTGACCTTCCTTCATTATCAACACAAAGCACCCTTTTTGTGAAACAATCTACCATAGCTCGATGGGCTTCTAAATAGTCCATTCCAATTATTAGGTCATACATCCCTAGAGTAGTGACATCCACCTTCAACCTTGTAATACACATTCCTAGGTCTACTAGACAATTATCGACACTAGGTCCTACCGCTTGTTTTTTCCCTGAAGCCAACTCAACTTTTTTAAAGTCATTGTGCTTGTAGGCTGCCAACCCACACTTTTCTAATGCACAAGGTGAAATGAAACTATTTGTAGCACCAAAATCAAATAAAATTTTAACATTGACATGATTTAGCATACCTGGCGACTCCACCACAGAGGATTGATGCTCTGCCTGGTGGCTATCAACTGCTGCATAAATATGTTGGCTACTACTCTCTCTTCCCATCATAGCCTTTCCTTCTCTATGCACAAACCCTGCTTTCTACTCTGGACAATCATGTTGGTAATGAGGTCCTCCGCACCCCCAACAAGTAACCCGGGTGGAACCTGGTAGGTAGCATAGTGTGGGCGATGGAGTTTGATGGAGAACAGTGAGAGACTATGATCAACGAGTCATAAGCCCTAAATTTAGCATAGGCCCTCGTGGTCTCCTCCCTGGAGCTTACTCTTGTGGTTGTGGGTTCGAGCAATCGGGGATGAAGTTTGAAACCAGAATGGTAACTTTGGTTCATAGTGTAATGTGGTTGCCCCTTGTGGACTTCCTTCATGATCTCTCCTCCTCTTGGCTCGTGGTTTTCTGTTGCGAGGTGTTGGTGCATAATGTATGGTTTCTTTCCCCCTGTGGGCTCATTTCTTAATGTAACTAGTCTCTTTTAATTAGTCCTAAACCCCATCCAAATCTCATTGATTAACCATGCATTAACCTTAACAAATTACAATGCCAATCTAACCCTTACATTAATAAGCTTTACTCTAATTAATCAACATATTTATTCAAATTTATTTATTTATTCATTTTTATTTATTTATTATTATTAAATAATTTAATTGCATAAAACTAAATACAAAATACAATTAAAATAATAAAAAATCAAATAATAATTTAATTTCTAAAATTAAAAATAGATAAAATTGTAATTTCTTTTATTAAATACATTTTATAATTCATATTACAAACATTTAAACCTTCATACTCAAAGAATTAATTAGTTAATTGATATTGATATATATCAACTTAATATATTAAATATTATACAAAATTAAAAATATAATAATAATAAACCTAATATTATATCACATTAATGCTATAATGCATAATACTTGCGGAGTAATATCACCTATATATTTTCACGAGACAACAATAATCCAAATGCAAAGAATTAGGATAGAACAAGGTCACGTCACTAGATAGCTCAAAAATAGAGGAACCTTAACACTAAAGTTTCTTGTAATCTATTCCAATCCTTGCAGTATGTTTTAATATAACTATCCACGTTGCCACACATAGCAACAATCACTAGCATGCAAACCTATACAGATTGATGTCAATTGCTATCGTTTTGGTAAAAACGCCTATAGATGTTCACTTTCAACAACCACTTTTGCATGCATCCATTGCCTTCCTAACACACCTTAAACATAATCAATTCTGATTAGAAATGCGAAGAAAGGACATTGCTAGAGTTTCCAGACTCCTAGTATCTTGTGAATCCTCTGACACGAAGCTCTCAAAGGTTTTTATAACCATACGAGAATTCCATGACTGATTAAGCCCTAAAGCCTATATTCGTAACGTTTCCAAAACCCTCTATCAATGGAATTTTATCATATTTAGCATACATGACAAGCCTTCAGAAGATTAGCATGCACGACAAGTCTTTAGAAGCTTACCTCCGTAGAAAAGCATTTTATTTATGATTTCCCCACTGGAATCAACCTCAATCTTGAAAAATGTAAGGGTTGAATCTGTTAAAAGAGAAGGGTGTGATGGAGTCAGTCTCATTCTTTCAATGAAGAACTACAGTGATAGTCGCAATGGAACCAATTTTGGGATTGCATGGTAGTAGAGGCAGTAGATTTTTCTCACTGAATAGGTTGTGGGATTTCACACTCATATACCTTAACATATTTATCTCCATGATTCAAAAATGGGTTTTTCGTCTGATCGGATACAACATAATCATGTCAATGATTTCAACACTGGACGTAGATTCCTCAGAATGCCACAAAGTTGAATCCTATGTTAAGGAGTTCGTGTCTTCTATACACATAGGAATATTTTCGATCAAGCCTATCATGGAAATAGTGCATAATCCTTTTATACATGCTTGCACTCTGAGTTTTTACAATGTTGAAACAAGCTATGAAGGAGTTATAACCATTACAGGGAATGATTTGTCTGATGATTGCGGTATGGAGTCAAATGTAGATCCAAATGTAGGACATGAGTGGAAGGTTGAGGATACAAGTGAAATCAGTTGCATTCTTGTCAGAGGATTTTTTTTTAACTGAAATGGAAGCCAACACGATAAAATGAGCAATCTAATGGGAGTTTGATTCAGTCTAGTTAGGGCAGATCCAACAATCTGCATTTTGACCTGCAAATTTTGGCAAGATAAGAGATCTTAGGGTATCCTATTTAGAAGCGATGTTCATGTATGTGTGAACTTATACAATGCTTTTTAATTAATAGTTCTTTCAATATTCATCTCAGGAAATTAAGGTATTGTTGTATTTTTGTAGATTTTGGTCGTTTCTTCCATATCTCACGATTTACAAAAATGTGCATTTGCAAAATTGCAGAGCTTACTTATTCATTATCCATATCTTGTCTTGTAAAATTTGCAAATCCCACATTCTTTTATATGCGTACGGAAATAAACTAAGAGGGATCTATTCTCAGATGCCCAGATGGTGCTAATTTGAAGAAATGTTATTGCATCAACCAGAGGTTTTGGTAAGAAGTGATATGTACAGGGAGGCTTATGAAACTCTTGAAAATGTTTTCGATGGCACTCTAGATCATATTTCCTATTCTAGACTGTAAACAAAGAGAGAGCATTTTGATCTTGTGAAATTGTCCTTAACTAGGCCTGTTGAGATATTTATTCGCAATCAAAATGATATTATTGTAGAAGTTGAGGATGTACAAATTATTATTGAATCAATCGAGGGGGTACTAAAAATTCTCATCTATTTCTTTCTTCCTTTCCTCTTGTATAGAGTTTTTTTTTTTTTTTTTTTTTTAACTGATCCCTGATTATAAATGGATCTCAAAGTTTTTCCATGATGGAAGCCACATCTCTATATTTGATGGAAGAGTTGGAATACTAAATTATAGGGACATACTGAGAAATATATATTGTCTTCTCAGTGGCACTGAATTACAGGGTGAGAAGTCGGATGTGTCGTATTACGAGACAAAAATTTACAAAATTCAAGATCAAGGAGGACAGGTGGTGAAGACCAGGAAATCTCTACAAGAGGGGATTCAGGGAGACATAGAGAAAAGAGCATTCATGATGTATACAATCAGAATAGCAAGAAATTTATTGGAAAGCTTGAGATTTGCAGCTTTTTTAGGTCCCGAGAATGTTGGGAAGACTACTCTTATCAATTTAATATTAGGTGATAACGTTGGAGGTGTAGGATTCACTACACACACAATGACAACCACTACTTACAGGTTCAGAGATGATATTTTTCTAATTGATTTTTGTAACAACCCAATTTGGATTGCAGATGAAGAGGTTGCAGACCATGTTGGCACAAAGACAAAATCCCAGTGTCGTGGGTGTTTAATCCCAGGTTTCAGTTTTGAAACCAGGCTCTAATACCATGTGTAAGGGCTTTCATACAAATCCTCAAAAATAAAAATAAAATCTATTCATCTTCTTACAGAAATAAATTCAATTTAGTTCAAGGTATTCCTTTCATGATTTTCTTTACAGCAGCATAATAATCAATAATAGCATAATAACAGCATAAAATGCACAAAATATGTACCTCTACATGTAGATTAGTTGATTTAGTCCTTGGTTCTCATGTTCTTGAGATTTCCCAAACTACCCAACTGAATATTAACTTCCCAACCAACTAGGAACAACCTCTCCAGCTCCCTAGCTCCAGGAATCCTTTCGGTTTCCTAGACCCCGAACCCAAAGTTCACAGCAATAACAGTTCCCTGTAAGAGTTTCCAAAATGCTCTATTCTCCCAATTTTCCTCCTCCTCTTCCTTCACCATACATTTCCAATCCAAAATGAGACCCATCTCCAAGTCCCCTCCTCTCTTCCTTATCCTCATCTCTCAAATCCCCCTCATTAATTTCCCAACAACCTTATCCCCCAATTAATTACTTCACCCACCTTTTAATAATAAATTAATAAAAGTTTTATTTAATATATTTTAATAATTAATTAAATTTAAATTAAAAACTATGATAAAAATTAATCAAGTTGGGTTGTTTCAATTTTTTACATTTTTCTCTTCTAATCTATGGAGATAACAAGAGGGTAATACATTATAATAATGCATAAAATCAGCTTGATTTTGAGGTCGAATTAGATCAAGGATTTGATTGTATAATTTAGTGAAACGAACAATAAATGACCTGATTGTTTCACCCTTATTGTAAACAATATTGTTATATTCTAGTAAATGATCTGTTGGTATTTTTGGCTTGCCATAAATTTATTTAAACCAATAAATTAATTAATCCCAAGTCAAAAATACTTTAGGAGGCAATTCAAATAAATCTGCAACAACTTTTCCCTCTAAAGTGTTGAAAGATTAGTTGTTGAAAAATTGGTTGTCATTGAATTGTTGAAATATTAATTGTTGAAAGATTAGTTGTTGAAATATTGGTTTTCATTGAATTGTTGAGAGATTGGTTGTCATTGAATTGTTGAGAGATTTGTTGTCATTGATGTCAACCCTTGAACATAAATTAACAAGTTGCATGTCAAGGCAAAGTAGTTGTAAGCAAAAGTTAACAAGTTGCATGTCAGTTGCATGTCAAGGTAAAGTAGTTGTAAACAGAAGTTAATAAGTTTCATGTTGGTTTCATGTTAAATTAACTATAAATAGAATTTAACAAGTCACATGTGAGTTTCATGTGCATGTAAGTTGTATGTCATCATTATATCCTCATTAAACACACAAAAGAATCAATTGAAAAACATTTTTGTGAATACTAATTAGCATATCTAAAGCTAATAAGTCAAAGTCAGGGAAGTCCAGTGAGAGAATAAGTTTGCAAGAGTCGAGCGTACAGAGAAAAAGTTACAAAAACATGTTCCTTGTGTAAATATGTGAGTTCCAGGAAGAAAGGTGCAGACATTTGTGAGCTGGAGTGAGGAAAATCATGGACATCTGTGAGCAGGAAGTGTATGGGTCATGGACCTGTGAAAAAAAGTTGTTGAAGATCATAGATCTAAAACTCAGGTCAGCTACAGTTTGAAGGTATGTCTTCCTATGTATGATAGGATGTGTATTTTGAAGAAATAAAGAATAGATACTTCTTAGTGATTCATAATCATTTGATTTGGAGAACTCTCTTGTGGATCTTGGTATGAGGTATGTGTGGTTGCAGTCTTGATGAGGTATCAAAATTAGTAGTAGAAACATAAGTATCAAAAACAACAACAAAAACATGTATCAGTTACAATGACAGAGGTAGTGATAGATTGGTGTACATTTATATTTTGCGACAGTTGGACATGGCAAGGAAAGGGGGTTGTATCCTCCTTCCGGTTGGAACCGGTAAATTAGGGAGTTGGAGCTTCTTTAAGTTGCAACCTGTAAATAGGGGGTTGGAGCCTCCTTCCAGTTGCATCTGGAGAAATAGGAAGTTGGTGCTTCCAATTAATGTACTCTTTGATAAAAAATAAAAAAAATCATTCTGTGGTTTTCTCCCACATTGGGTTTCCATGCAAAATTTTGGTGTATTGTGTTTATGTGATGTTTATGCATTGAATTATGGTGTTGATGATATATTGAATTCTCATGATAAACTATTGAACATTATTGGAGGTTTTATATTGTGATTGAAAGTACTAATTGTGCTCATACTGATTCACCCCCCCTCTCTGTATTCCAACAATTGGTATCAGAGAAGGTCCTTAAGGAAGCAATTTAACCACTAGAAGGAGATCATGGAATATGCTAAGATTGGAGCACCAATGTTTGATGGTCAGAACTATACCTTCTGGAATAAAAGGATGAAATCATTTTTACAGGCACATGGATTTGATGTTTGTAAATCAGTAGTAGATGGGTATACAACACCAACCACTCCTCCAACCAATACATATGGAAAGAAACTCAACGAAAAAAACTCAAAAGCTAAAGGTATTATTTTGAGAAGTCTATTTGATTCAGTATTTGTCAAGGTTATGAATTGTCATAGTGCAAAGGATCTTTGGGATAAACTACAAAATATTTATGAAAGTGATGTTAAAGTTAAAGGAGCCAAGCTTCAAATTTTCAGAGCTAAGTTTGAACAGTTGAAGATGAAGGAAGATTAAGACATTGAAACCTACCTTTTGCAAGTTGATGAAATAGTTAACACTATTAAGGGATTGGAATTAGAATTTGATGACTCGGTGGTAGTTCAAAAGGTATTGAGGTCTCTTCCTATGATATTTGATCATAAAATATCAGACCTAGAAGAAATAGAATATCTCAGTACATTGAGCATGGACGAGCTACATGGAATATTTACAGCCTATGAAATGAGAACAAAATAGGAGAACCCACTCACAAATGAAGCAAATTTCAAGGCATCCAAGAAGACAAAGAAGAAGACCAAGAAAAATTCAAAAACAAGTTGTATTTGTAGTGATGATTTAGATGAAGATGAAGAGATGGATAACTTCGTAAGGAAATTAAAGAAAGGAATCAAAAAGTATAAAGGTATGCTTCCATTGAAATGTTTTAATTGTGGTGGTATTGGTCATTTTGCTTCTAAATGTCATTATAAGAATAAAGAAAGTGATGAAGAAGAAACTTCTAACAGGGAAAAGAAATATCAAAAGGGAAACAAGAGAAGAAACAAAAGGAGATTCTTCAAGAAAAGTTTCTACTCAAAGGAGGAAAGTTCCTCATTAGACAAGGGGGATWATGACAATGACAATGATTCAGAAAGAGTACTCTTCATGGAAGTAGAAGATGATTMTGAAGAAGAAGGTGAAGTCRATCTCARAGCAGGGYTAATTAGTGCATTAGAAGAACTTAGGAAGGAAAGAAATAAAAACAATTCACTCAAGTCAGAGTTAAAAATAAAAGAGGGATCTCAGAATTCCAACTCTRAAGAACTAGAGAAGATGATCAAGAATCTAAAAATTCAAATAGAAGAAGACAAAATAATTGAGGAAATACTTAGAATTCAATTAGAAGAAAAGGAACAAACAATTGGAATCTTGGAAGCAAAAATAGTCTTTTTAAGGAAAGATATTCAAAAGAAATATATGCAACATAAGAGCACCAGAACATTGGATCAAATAATTAGCAGTAAAAGACCATCCAGTGACAGATCTGGACTAGGATACAATCATGAGAAAGGATCAATCTCCAAGACAACTGAACAAGAACCAAGAAAAAGCATCAATGCAAATATTGTCAAAGATTATGTTAAGAAGGAAGAATGCATGCCCTCAAAGAAGAACATTCCATAAATAAAGAAGACTCAAGAAGATGAATTTAGAAGGATTTCATCACAAAGAATATCATATACTCCCATGTATCAAAGGTTCTTTTATGGTCATTGTTTTAATTGCGACAATTTTGGACATAAAGTTGTAAACTGCAGAGCCAATGCCAAGAATTGAAGCAAATATGCAGGGTACTTAAATAATGATTATCCCAGAAAATATTATGAAGCATACAACAGAAACAAAAATAATTTTGGTCCATTGAGAAATTAATTAAAATTATACAAATGCAACAATTTTGGACACATAGCGAAGAATTGTATATTGACTATTCCACCCAGGGAACCAAAGAAAAACATCAATAGTCAGATATCAAAACCACAAGATATATGGAAAAGAAAGAAGAATCAATGCTTGTTTTCTCTACAAGCCCAACATAGGAAAAGTGATTGGCATGTTGACAATGGATGTTCAAAGCATATGATAGGTAACAAGAACAAGTTTATAACTCTAAAGAAATAAAGAGACGGATCAGTTTCATTTGGCAATAATCATTTGGCTAAAATCATAGGTAGAGGCACAGTTAAAATTGCAAGCAAATATGCAATGACAGAAAGTGTTCTACTGGTCGAAGATATGAAACACAATCTGTTGAGTGTAAGTCAAATGTGTGACCAAGGACACACACTTCATTTTGACTTAGAGAAATGTGAAATTAGGAAAGAAGGATCAAGAAATCTAGTGGCAATAGCAATAAGGACCCCGAACAACATATATTTTTTGAATGAAATTGGAAAATAAAGTTGTTGTTTAGGAAAGGAAAATGAAAGATGGCTTTGTCATAGAAGAATGGGTCACATGCACTTTGAAAATCTTGTCAAAATTAGCAGAAAGGAAGAAGTAAAATAAATTCCTAAAATTTCAAAGCCAACAAATACTCTTTGTAACCATTGTCTACAGGGAAAATAAACTAGGACCAATTTCAAATCAAAGGAGTACTTAACGACAAAACCATTGGAGATTTTACATAACAATCTATGTGGACCAACAAGAACAAAGGGATCAAATGGTGAACAATATTTCATGCTACCGATTAATGACTACACAAGAATGACTGTAGTTTTCTTTCTCAAGAAGAAGTCATAGGAATTTGAACACCTCAAGATATACAAAGGGATGGTTGAAACAGAGACAAACTTGAAAAATCAAATGTTTGAGATATAAAAAAAGGTGGATAGTTTACATCAAAATAATTCCTGTATTTTTTTGGTGAACATGGGATAAAAAGGAAATTATCAGAAACCAAGACACCTCAGCAAAATGAAGTCGTTGAAAGAAAGAACGGGATAGTACATAAAATGGCCAGAACCATGTTGAAAGATTCCAAGTTGGGTGACATATTTTGGGCATAGGAAGTACATACATCAGTTCATATCCTAAATAGAGGAATGCTCAGAAGTAATAGTGATAAGACTCCCTACGAGATATGGAAAGGAATATTGACAAATGTGAATAATTTTAGAGTATTTGGAAGAAAGTACTATATCACAAGAGAAGACGACAGGATTGGAAAATTTGAATCTTGAGTTGATAAAGGAATATTTTTCAGGTACTCAAGCAAGATCAAAGCATACAAGTGTTTCAATCAGAGACTCAACATAATAATGGAAAGAATCAATGTACAAATTGACAAGACAAGTGTACAAAATCCCAAAGAAGAAAGAAAAGACTCAGCAGAGAAAGAAGGAGAAGAGGATTTGAAAGAAGAAGCAAAATAAGAAGAAGAAGAAGAGAAACTAGAAGCGGAGCAAGAGCAACATGACCAACAAAATATTTATATATCTCCCAAAACTCCTAGTTGGCGAGTGTAGAAAAATAATCCACCAAAATAGATCATTGGGAGTAAAGATGCAGGAGTTTCAACCCGAAGAAAATTGTGCTTACCAAAACAAATACATCTAGCACTATTGTCCACAGTTAAAACCATCAGTTTTAAAGAATCCATGATATATGAACACTGGATCAAATCTATGGAAGAATAAATGTATCATAAATATAAGAATGAAACATGGGAACTTGTTCCAAGGCCTAAGAAGAAGAACGTGATTGGCACAAAATGGGTATTCAAAAACAAGTTGACTGGGGATGGACAAGTAACTAGGAATAATTCAAGGTTAGTATGCAAGGGATATGCTCCAGTTGAAGGAATATATTTTGAAGAAAAAATTTCCCCATTTACCATAATGGAAGTAGTCATATTGATCTTGGCGTATTCATGTTCTAATAAAATCAAAGTATATCAGATGGATGTAAAATCAACCTTCCTAAATGAAGAACTAGAAGAATAAGTCTACATCGAACAAGAAGAATGGTTTCTACTGTCAGAAAAGGAAGATTGTGTTTGCAGATTGAGGAAGGCACTGTATGGACCCAAACAAGCCCACAAAGCATGGTATTCAAGATTGGACAGGTATCTACAAAAACAAGGGTTTATGAAAGGAAATTCAGACAACAATCTCTACATAAAGGTAAATCAAGTTAGTATATTGATAATTGAAGTTTATGTTGATGACATTATATTTGAAAGTGATGATGACAGGATGAGTCAGAAATTTTCTACAGACATGCAGAATGAATTTGAAATGTCATTACTTGGTGAGTTGTCTTTCTTTTTGGGACTCTACATATGTTAGTAAGATACATGTATTTTCATCTCTCAGACCAAGTATATCAAAGAAATGCTAAAGAAGTTTGGAATGGTAGATTGAAAGATTGTAAGTACTCCCATGCATACCAGTTGCAAATTGAGCAAAGATGATATATCAAAGGATGAAAATCAGAGACTCTACAGATCGATTATTGGCAGTTTACTCTATGTGACAGCATCGAGACTAGATGTGATACAAGCATATGGAAAAGTTGCAAGATTTCAAGCAGCACCAAAGGAAACACATGTTATGGAAGTAAAGAGAATATCCAAATATCTCAAAGGAACATAATGCTATGGATTATGGTATCCAAAAGGGAATGATCTATCTCTAGTTTCATACACAGATGTGTATTGGGAAGGCAATGTTGATGATAGAATAAGTACAAGTGGATCATTCTTCTACTTGGGTGATTTTATGTTATCCTGGTTGAGAAATAAAGAACCCTCAGTATCATTGTCCATAGCATAAGCAGAGAATATTGCAACAACAACATGTTGTACACAAGTCCTCTGGATGAAGAAAACTTTGCACGACATACATGTGGAATATGACAAGCCTATTATGATATTATGTGATAATAGTAGTGTTATAAGTATATCTAAGAATCCAGTGATGCATTCCAAGATGAAACACATTCTAATCAAGTTTCACTTTCTATGGTAACGGGTTATGGAGAAGAACATCAAGGTAGAGTATGTTGGGACAAAAGAACAAATTGCAAATATCTTCAGTACCAAACCTCTTATAAGGGATACATTTGAGTCACTTCGACAGAAACTTGGAGTAGTTTCATCCCCATAGTGATCTACATGGAAGTTGGCA